>JANZLD010000005.1:13621359-13634584 GCA_026413575.1 Erythroxylum carthagenense | reverse complement strand
TCCGGTACCGGATTTGGGCCGGAACGGTACGTACCGGCCGGTACCGGCCGGTACGGTACGGAATCCTAATCATTGATGGAAGCCGCTGAGCTTCGTTGCTCTGTGCTTGTTCTAAGAAAATAAGTCGGGGCTTTTAAATGTTTCACACAATTCAATAAAATTAGAGGTTGTCCATGTAGATAAATGGCAGAATAGTCATAATCATTTTATTTTTACCAAAAAGTCAGGTAATAAGATCGTATTTAATTTGCCAAAACATATTTCTAATTATTCAAAATTAAAATTTATTATAAACTATCGGTAAATACAGTTTTTTCATACGTATAAAATATGGTGTTATTTTTCATACATAATCATGAGATGCATTAATTCTCTATCGTTTCTTATTGGTTGGCTGAAAAGCAGATCCAAAACATAAGATTCACAGTTTCCCCGCCATAACCCACAGATTTTGTAAACTATTTCCCGCCACTTTTTAATCATCTAACCAAAACGACGGTCTTTAAACGACCTTAAGACGCCGTTTTAGGTAATCCTATCTGCTTGGACAAAATAAAATACCTAAAATGTCCTTGTAAAACCCAAATTTCCTACGATACCCATCCCTGGAGCATATAAAAACCGTCCCTCCATCCTCTTCTGGACTCCTCCAAATCCAAGGGGGAATAATAAAGAGAGAACCCAGATTAAACCACCATTCCCTTGATTTCCATTTCCGTCCCTTATTTGACTTGCCTCTCAAGTTCTTCTGTTCATTGTTTGGTGTCGCCGTCAAGTGCAGAGCAGATAGACGTGAGTTTTCTTTTCTTGTTCATTTCCTAATGTGTTCTCAAGTTGTTCAAGTGTTTTAGGTTAGCGCAACTCCCTAACCCTAATTTATGATTGAGAATATATCTCATTGTATTTTATTTCTTTTTAAGTTGAATATGAACCCCCAATTTGATTTTACCTCTTCCCTTGTTCTATTGCACTTCATTTCTCACCATAATTTGTTAGGTTTTTCTTCATTGAAAAATTTCGTCGATACTAATTTTTTGCTTCTAGAGGTTATAATATGTTGTTTTAGGATCGAGTTTACTTCTATAATTTTTCACTCTATACTTCTGGTCATACTTGATTGTTGCAGACACGGTTCAGTTTCAATGGTTGAGCAAAGGAAAGGTAATGCGCAACCTCCAAATGGGGCCAAAAATCCATATAGTATTGATGTGGTGACGTTTAAAACAAGACTGCAGGCACTTTATTCGCATTGGAAGGCTAACAAGGATGAGCTATGGGGATCTGCTGATGTCCTTGCAATAGCAACGCCACCTCCTTCAGATGATCTGCGGTACCTCAAATCGTCAGCTCTCAATATTTGGTTTTTTGGGTATGAGTTTCCGGAGACAATTATGATTTTTATGAAGAAGCAGATACATATTTTAGGTAGCCAGAAGAAGATCTCTGTGCTAGAAGTTGTGAAGAAACATGCCAAGGAAGCTGTGGATGTAGATGTTGTTATGCATGTGAAGGCAAAGGGTGACAATGGAGCTGCTTTAATGGAAGCCATTTTTCGTGCCATTCGTGCTCAGTCAAAGGCTGACGGACAGAACTCCCCTGTTCTTGGGTACATTGCCAGAGAGGCTCCTGAAGGAGATCTTCTGAAGTTTTGGGACGAGAAATTGAAAAGCAGTGGTTTCCAGCTTTCTGATGCTACCAATGGGTTATCTGACCTTTTTGCTGTTAAGGATGGTGGTGAGCTCATCAACATAAAGAAAGCTGCATATTTGACTTTCAATGTGATGAACAATGTTGTCGTCCCGAAGCTTGAGAATGTTATTGATGAGGAGAAAAAGGTCAGCCATTCTTCGTTGATGGATGAGGCAGAGAAAGCCATCATGGAACCTACTAAAGCTAAAGCAAAGTTGAAGGCAGAGGCTGTTGATATATGTTATCCCCCAATATTTCAGAGTGGAGGGGAGTTTGATCTGAGACCCAGCGCTACCAGCAATGACGAGTACCTTTACTATGATTCCGCCAGTGTGATTATATGTGCAGTTGGATCGCGATATAATAGTTACTGCTCAAACCTTGCTAGAACATTCCTGATTGATGCCAATCCGCTGCAAAGTAAGGCTTATGAAGTTCTTCTTAGGGCACATGAAGCAGCAATTAGTGCTTTAAAGCCTGGGAATAAAGTGAATGCAGCTTATCAAGCAGCCCTTTCAGTGGTTGAAAAGGAGGCTCCTGACTTAGTTCCAAATTTGACAAAATCTGCTGGGACAGGCATTGGTCTGGAGTTCCGGGAATCAGGACTGAATATTAATTCCAAGAATGATCGAGTTCTAAAACCAAGCATGGTTTTCAACGTGTCGCTTGGTTTTCAGAATTTGCATAATAACTCTAATAACCCGAAGATCCAGAATTTTTCTCTGTTGATTGCAGATACAGTTATTGTAGGTGAACAAAATCCTGAGGTTGTGACTTCAAAGAGCTCTAAAGCTGTGAAGGACGTAGCTTATACATTCAATGAAGACGAGGAAGAAGAAAAGGCTAAGGTTAAAGTTGAGGCAAATCATTCAGCAAACTTCATTTCTAAGACTACATTAAGATCAGATAATGGTGAAATTTCGAAGGAAGAACTTCGAAGGCAACATCAGGCAGAACTTGCCCTTCAAAAGAATGAAGAAACTGCTCGGCGACTTGCTGGTGAAGAGAGTGCAGGTGGACACAATCGTGCTGCTGCAAGGACTTCAAATGATTTGACTGCCTACAAAAATGTGAATGATATCCCTCCATCAAGAGACTTAATGATTCAGATTGACCAAAAGAATGAGGCTGTTCTTTTACCTATATATGGCAGTGTAGTGCCGTTCCATGTTGCTACAATAAGGACTGTTTCCAGCCAACAAGATACTAATCGAAATTGCTACATCAGGATAATCTTTAATGTACCAGGGACACCCTTCAGTCCGCATGACTCAAATTCATTGAAATCTCAAGGAGCTATTTACCTGAAAGAGGTCTCCTTCAGATCCAAGGACCCAAGGCACATAAGTGAGGTGGTTCAGCTGATTAAGACACTCAGGCGGCATGTTGTGGCCAGGGAATCTGAGAGGGCTGAGAGGGCGACCCTGGTAACTCAGGAGAAGCTTCAGATTGCTGGAAACAGGTTCAAGCCAATTAGATTAACAGACATCTGGATTCGTCCTGTTTTTGGTGGCCGAGGAAGGAAAATGCCTGGGACCCTTGAAGCTCATGTTAATGGATTCAGATATTCTACAAGTAGAGCTGAAGAGCGTGTAGATATTATGTTTGCCAATATCAAGCATGCTTTTTTTCAACCTGCAGAGAAGGAGATGATCACTCTTCTCCACTTCCATCTTCACAACCATATTATGGTTGGAAATAAGAAAACCAAGGATGTCCAGTTTTATGTTGAGGTGATGGACGTGGTTCAAACTTTGGGAGGTGGAAAGAGGTCTGCCTATGATCCTGATGAGATTGAAGAAGAACAAAGAGAGAGGGATCGGAAGAACAAGATCAATATGGATTTCCAGAGCTTTGTGAATCGCGTAAATGATCTTTGGAGTCAGCCCCAATTTAGTGGCCTGGACCTTGAGTTTGATCAGCCTTTGAGGGAGCTTGGCTTCCACGGTGTGCCTTTCAAGGCCTCATCCTTCATTGTCCCTACTTCTGGCTGCTTGGTTGAGCTGATTGAGACTCCTTTCCTTGTTGTCACCCTGAGTGAAATTGAGATTGTAAACTTGGAAAGAGTCGGCCTTGGACAGAAAAACTTTGATATGACCATTGTGTTCAAGGACTTCAAACGAGATGTACTTAGGATCGATTCTATCCCATCAACAGCACTTGATGGCATTAAGGAATGGCTGGACACGACAGACATAAAGTATTATGAGAGCAGGTTAAATCTTAACTGGCGGCAGATTTTAAAGACTATCACTGATGACCCCCAGAGCTTCATTGATGATGGGGGATGGGAATTTTTGAACATGGAAGTTAGTGATTCAGAATCTGATAATACAGAGGAGTCAGACCAGGGCTATGAACCATCAGAAGCAGAGCCTGAGTCTGAATCGGAAGATGATGACTCTGACAGTGAATCACTGGTGGAATCTGAGGATGAGGAGGAGGAGGGTTCAGGGGCGGATTCAGAAGAAGAAAAGGGCAAGACATGGGAGGAGTTGGAGAGAGAAGCAAGCAATGCAGACAGGGAAAAAGGTGACGAGTCAGACAGTGAGGAGGAAAGGAACAGAAGAAAGATAAAGGCCTTGGGGAAGTCTCGTGCTCCTTCTCGCAGCAGCTTGCCCAAGCGACCCAAGTTCAAATAACTCCGATTAGAAATCCTCTCTTTCTCTCACTTTTTCCGGCTATTTGAACACCGGCTGCTGCTAGCGTGCTGCCGAAAAGTAGAATGCAGTTATGTAAGCTAGCATTGGAACTGTGAGCTACTGGTAGTTTAGAAGTCGAGCTCTATTCAGTAGCTAGAAGCCAAGGGGCATCCAAGTTTGCATGTAACTGGCCGCATCAGAATAAATTTTTGTTAAAGTTCTGCCTCTGGTTCATATCCTGGTATTCGCGTTGTCTTTCCCAATTTGCTGTCTGCTCTGCTTTATATTTATTGTATTCTCGAACTGGGATTTCAATTCATAGCTGGAAAAACTTTCACATTGCAAGAGACGTCATTAGGTTAACTTGCACATTGCATGAGATGTCAAGAGAATGAGTTTAAATTCACTTTATGCATAAAATATTTAGTTAAATTAAGAGCTGCAATTGATAATGTTTATAATGAGAGTATGCATATAATAAGACTAGACATGGACCCGATAAATGTTTTTGGTCTCTAATTTCGTCAAGTTGCTGATTACTAAGTGATGATCGTTAGTTAAAGCTTTAATTATAATACAATTCATTTACATTTATATTGGATGAATCTTATGAACTACCGGCAGTTCATATTAAGTCATTCTCCAAAAATCAAATCAAGGAAAGGTTTGGGATTGAGAAGGCTAATCAGTTGAGAGAAATATTTACTAAGAGTGATGATTTGGTAGGCTAATCTCACTAACTAAATTTTATGAGGCAAAAAATATAATTTAAATGGTAAATTAAAAAAAATCTTAGATTTATCTCAATTTTACAATATGAATATGAAGTTTAAAAAGTAGAATTAAAATATTTAAATTTTCAATTTGTTGTGAAAATTGATTGATATTAATTTTTCTGTTAAGGACATCGATGTGTTACACCACGTTAACTTTTTGTATGCATTATGTGATTGTCACATGTAAAATATTTTTTTTACTAATTAATATGTTTATTAAATGTTAAAATCTTCGCAAGTTATTAAACACTGAAAAGGAAGCTGCAGAATGCAACTTCCTTGTCCTCTAATGTTTGGATGCAAGCTTTCTGGGTGCAACTAAAGTGTGAAACTCTTCCTTTCGACAATGTGAAAGATCCAATCTTCCCAAGTTATTATTTGAAAAGGCTCTGCGAAAACCTTGTAGATCACAACTATTGGAGTTCTCTTGATAGAGTTTAGAGTTGCAACAGGAGAAAGGCGTCAACTTGGGATGGTGGAGACCATGAATAGTAAGGTGGCGTTTGGTCCAGTTCTAAGCGTCAAATTCTCCGATAGAATAGTCTGAGAATGACGAGAACAAAGTACTTGCAATAGGGTTGTGCTTCCAGCAAGCATAATCTTTTATGTTTCGGATGGCGCCGTACAGCAAAGGGGTTTACTGGCCACTGCTGGGGGGTTAGTTAGAGATTGTCGGGGCCAGTGGTGTGCTGGGTTTCAGTAGAATCTGGGCCGGGGTTCACCGTTGACTGCAGAACTATGGGGCGTCTATTTCGAACTTCAATTGACTTGGGACATGGGTTTTCGACGCATTGTAGTCGAAACTGACTCGTTTGAGATAATTAATATCCTCTCGTCTTCCAATACTGTTCTGACTGAGAATCTTTTTTTGGTGGCAGGTATTCGACAGCTCCTCAATCAGAGTTGGGAGATCCACCTTCAGCATATCTATCGTGAAGGGAATCAGTGCGCTGACAGATTGACCGCTGTCGCGTTTATCTAGAGTTCAGGTTTCTACTTTCTTCGTGAGCCCTCTCTCGGAGTTCTGGAGTTTCTGCATCGAGACACGCATGGGGCGCTATATTCTAGAGCTTTGTCTTAGCTAGTGTGCTTGTTCTTCTGTGTAATTAAAAAAAAAGATCGATTTTTGGATAGCATGTGATTGCTGAGAGCTTAGACTTTGACCAGAAGTACTGTCAACAATAAAATCTAATATTAAACGACTTCTTGGTATATCTTACGCGTGAGGACTTCCAACCAATGAGTTGTTTGATAAAATTAAATTAATTGAACAAGAAAACCCTATCTTACGCTTTTTTTTCTCCCTCTTTTGCCATTGACTTAAAACCCTATGGTAATTGATTTTGATGATGGTTGAAGTCCCTCTTCTTTTTCACTCACCCAAACACAATCATAATTTTCTTTTGTTTGAACTTACTTTCTCTCAATTTAAAAAATTCTCAATCTATAGTGACTACCAAATTTCCTCCATATACTTGACTTATGGTCGTTGACGAGCACCTTTATGATGCTTCTCTTAGTTTACAGTCTCGATTCTGTTGTTAACCATCGCGACGATAGGAGGTATGGTTATGTTTGTTATCGTGAGTTTTCGGTTGCTTAAAGCCAAACCTTTTAAGGGCTTTGGTTGCTTAGAATCAGAGGTGTATAATTTAAGGTTGTTAATGAACATGAAATTATTCATAGAAGTGAAGTCTATTAATAGGTGTTGTCTTAAAAGTTCCAAGGTTGAAGATTCATGCAGAGAATCCATTAAAGCTTAGTTAGTAATAGTGTGGAAATTTGGGTTCAAAGAGAGAAGAAGAAGAAGAAAAGAAAGATGAGGTTTTTGTTGGTGTTAAGTAGAAATTGGAGAGTAAGAGGGCATGTAAAGGGAAAAACAACAAGGAAGCCATTAAAGAGGGAGGAAGTTTCTTAAGAGGTTCCATAGGTGGTGTGAGGAAGCACCCTCTGTCATGGTTAGTAATATATCAATGGAGGGTATTCAATATAAGTTATGTTGAAAGTAGCAACTTGTTGTCACTATTAAATTCAAGAGCATCATCTTTCTATACGAAGCATCTGTTATCATAATGAATGGCTTATGTGGAAAGAGCATTGTTAATTATTTGTCAAATTGCTATAGTTGTTTTCAATGGGAGGTGATAAGGTGCATAAGAGAAAACAAAATAAGAAACATAAACTTTTATTAGCAAAAAGAAGAGCGAAAGACAAAAAGAACAGAGGTTATTGTCTCACCATGATTTGTAAGGTTTATGTACATTTTTGTATAGAGATTGATTTTTAATTTGTATGATTTATTTTTCTTATCCATTTACTCTATTATCTCATATGCCTAATTCCCTCAAAGTGAATTAATAACAATTGATTTAATTTAATTATAATCTAACATGAAAATTGACTTACATATGACATCTCACGTATGTCACGTCAGTTTTGTTAATGGAGACATTAACGTCGGATTATATTTGAGAAAATTGAAAACTCAAGGATTAATTGCTACTTTTGAAATTTTGACCTATAAATGCAAAATTGAGTAAAGTTTAAGATTTTTTGGTAACTAACTCTTTAAATTATACGTGTTATATTAGCTTACAAAGATATTCCCTTCCCTCATATTCCTAATCCCCTTAAAGTGAATTAATAACAATTAATTTAATTTAATTATAATCTGACGTAGAAGTTGACTTACATCTGACATCCTACATATGGCACGTCAGCTTTATTAAAGAGACATTAAAATCAGGCTATATTTGA
The DNA here is from genome assembly GCA_026413575.1 of Erythroxylum carthagenense. Lineage (NCBI taxonomy): Eukaryota > Viridiplantae > Streptophyta > Magnoliopsida > Malpighiales > Erythroxylaceae > Erythroxylum > Erythroxylum carthagenense. Next base: position 13,626,720 of record JANZLD010000005.1, on the reverse strand, counting down.
CAAAAATTAAAAGTTCAAGTATTTATTTGCCACTTTTTACATTTAAGACTATAATTGTGAAATTAAGTAAAGTTTAAGAGTTTTTTGATAATTAACCCATTAAATTATATGCGTTATATTACATCTTTTCATGGCTTACAAAGATGTTCCCTTCCCTCGTATGCCTAATCCCCTCAAATTGAATTAATATCAATTAATTTAATTTGTGATGAATGTGAGAGTGGTTAGTTGATATCGATGGTTAAATCGATCAAGATCCGGTAATCTGGGTTTCCAGAAGCCAGCTTAACCTACTTATCCTTTTATTTTTATCCATTCAACCGCTCCCATCCTTGTAGATCTCCTGGAACTGTCTTATCAGAGAGTGTTACTTCCTACTAAACATCTTTCTTCGCTCTTCAAACCATAGATCTGCCCTCTTTTTCACACCCCAGAACCTAGCTTTGCCCCTTTTCTCTTCAAGATCTCTTGCACAGACTTGCAAAACAATCAGAGAGGAATTAGTTTCCAAATCATAAACGGACACTGATTTTCGAACCCTTCTTTCAACCATCAAACAAACCACCACTCCTAATCCTAACTCAACCTATCCCTCTCTTTCTAAACTTTTTGCAGCTCTTCCCTCTTCCTCTTCCTTTGTACAACTATCCCTCACTCTACCACTGCTGCTCCACCCAATGGTTCTATCCCAACTGTTGGAGACATAGCTAAAGAACCTAGAAAGACATGGAAACAAGTCGTTGGAGATAACTTTGACTCCTCTTTGGTGTTTAGCCCTCCGGTGGAGATTGATGGTAAGCTAATGGTGGCTCATAACCTAGATGTTTTATAGCAAGGAGCTAAGACATGGGAAGCTACTCTTGTTGGATTTTTCATGGACAAAAGACCTACTTTTCCTGTTATACAAGCACGAGCTTCGAGAAACTGGAAAGGAAGAGGTCTAATGAAGGTAATGCTAACTGAAAAGGATAATATAATATTTACTTTTTCTTTCAAATCGGAAGCTCAAAAGGTAATAGAAGAGGGCCCATGGCATATCTCTTAACCTCCATTATTTCTCCAAAATTGGCAACTGAGAATGGAGTTAGAAAAATCAGAATGAAAAGCATACTCCTATGGGTGAACATTCACAATATCCTTTTGGAGTATTGGACTATAAAGGGGTTGAGTATGCTTGCGAGCAACTTGGGAAAATCTATATGCATGGATGAAAATATTGCATTGAGAAAAAGAGTTGGATTGCTCGATTATGTGTGAGTGTGGATATCTCTAAGGAAATGAAGGATAGTATCCCTATTCTAAGGTTGGTTGATGAAAACTCTCTTAGAGAAGACAAAGTCTTGGTGACTTACCAATGGAAACTGTCTCTTAAAGCTTAAGACAAAGAATGAAAACCGACGAGTAAAGTGTTCATTAAAGGTGACTATTGGGAAGTGATAAGAATGAAAAAGAATGAGTCTAAAGAAATCAAAGAAACCAAGGAGGCGGAACAATTAGTAGAAAGCCAAGAGACGGTTCAGTCAGTTAATGCCTCCCTTAAAATAAAGGAGTGCATTTCAAAGGACATTAGCCTTGATTCTATTCAACTGAAAGGAGTCAACAAAATTTATCAAAAGATTTCTGTAAATAAAGGAGGAAATGTTCTAGAAACTAGTGGTAGTATTCTAAATGAAGGAGTTTCGGTTGTTCAACATAATGAACAAAGTCTATCAAAGGTTGATTTACAAAATGGTAATATTCAAGAGGTGCAGTTTGATCAGGTCATCTCTCAGAAAAGTATTAGGAGCAGTAGGAAAAACTCCAATGGGAAAACAAATTGCCTATGACTTTGATTGTATGGAATGTGCGTGGAATAAATAATCCTTGCAAGCTTAATGTTTTAAGGTATTTTGTGCTAAAGAAAAAGCCTTGGGTTTTTTGTATGTTGGAGACTAAAATTAGAGAAGTTAATCTGAATAAATTGTTTTGTCTAGGTAGCAACTGACAATTCATTACAAACCATCAAAGTTACGTATATGGAAGGATTATTATAACTTATGATGGTGATTACTTGAAAGTAGAGGTTCTGGAATCCAGTCAACAACATATTCACACTAAGCTTTATTTTACAATAAAAAATTCTTAGGTTTTAACTACTTTTGTCTATGGATTTAACGTTGTGTTCTAAAGATCTGACCTCTGGAATTACCTAAGAAGGATTGAAGCTTCATTAAATTCCCCTTGGGTGGTCTATGGGGATTTTAATACCACTTTGTTCATATCAGAGGCTGAAGGTAATTATAACCTGCTCAACTACTTATTTGATATGTTCGATTGTATGCAAGAGGTGGCACTTATAGATCTAAAATCTGAAGGTCATAAGTTTACTTGGACAAATAAACAAAGTTCCATTTGGCACATCAGGAAAAAAATTAGATAGAGCTTTGGTAAATGTGGAATCGCTACATACTTTTTCAAGAAGCTCTGCGAAATTCCTAGACCCTGGTATCTCAGACCATACTCCTATAGAGATTGATAACTTGTTCGCTACCACCTGAGTCCATCATCCTTTTAGATTTAACAATTTTCTGGTTAACATGAAGGGATTTCAAGAAGCAATAGAGAAGGGATTGGAGCATGGATGTTGTAGGACTAAGCAGTACATATGTATCCAAAAGCTCAAGACTATAAAGCAGGAGTTGAAGATTCTTAATTGTAAGAGAGGTCTGAATCTTTCTAAGGAGATTGAAATAGCTAGAGATAAACTCTTATCTATTCAAAATTCATTAGTAGAGAATCCCTTGGATGGTGCTCTAGCTATAGCGGAGAAGGAAGCTCTTAAGAATTATTTGGAAATGGTGGATAATCAATGTTTTGTATTGAAGCGGAGAGCTAGAAGTAATTGGATAAAAGATGGAGATAGACGTACTAAGTTCTTCTTCAATTCTATGTTAGCTCGAAAGAATGTCAATAGAATCACCTCCATTCTAAAGCTAGTGTGGATGTTTTCGGACAAGATGATATAGCTAAAGAAGCCATGAATTTCTACAAAAATCTACTAGGCTCAGAAGCTCCCCCATCTGAGTTAGTTTATGATCTTAGACAATTTGTGTAACACCCCACTCCTGTAAGAGACGTGCCTGACATCTTGGGTGATATCCAAATCCGTGCCTTGCGAGGGTGGCATGCTAGAGCACTCATCATTCAAAAATCGGTATATTTTTTTGAAACCACAAACATATGTGGAAATAATAACCAATTCGGGCCCACTTTCATTCATAAATATTTCAATCAACACAATACAATCAATAGAATTTCAATAGCCAATTAGGGCCCATTACAAATACAAAACACTCTAGTCATAATATCTTTACATTCCAACATAAAAACCTTTGTATACACATTATACAAAAATTTCGGACTACATTATTTTACAGAAATCGTGGAATACAAATTTATACAAAAATAGGAAAATACTAATGCAGACACGAACTAATCCTTACCTCTATCCCTTCCTTATATGTTGTAGGGATACTCCCGTTTGTCTAACAGGGTATTCTTCTGATCCTGAAAAATATTTGCAATTTTTGGGTGAGTTTTGCAAACTCAATAAGTGACCATCATCGATGGCTCACCCAGTCACAAAACACATAAATCACATTCACAACATTTCACATTTCACAATCAATATAGTTTAATCATTCATATTATGCATATGCAGTGTGCATGAGACCTACTTTCTATTTATTATTTTGATGTGACCGAGCGCCTAAATTGTCCCGCATTCATTGGATATCGGGCTTATTAAACATTGAGCATGAGGCTCTGAATCACTTTCTGAGCTCGAGGCTCTTTTCACACTTTGAGATTTAAGCTCTGAATCACTTTCTGCGTTCAAAGCTCTTTTCACACTTTGAGCTTTAAACTCTGAATCACTTTTTGAGGTCGAAGCTCTTTTCACGCTTTGAGCTTTAAGCTCTAATCGGTGGTTACTCTGGTCACAATTCCAATATGTTTCATGCATTTATGAAATGGAATGTGTCAATCACATTTGCATATTCTCATTTACTCACATTCACATATCGTGGGACCGTGTTCCGGCATTTAACATTAGAGTTGAGTATCACTTTATCATTTATATGCATGATCACACTTTCCTTCGGAACTAAGTTCGGCATTTAACAACCAAGTCATATATCACGTATTTCATCCAATTCACATACAAGGAGCATTTCAATATTTTATTCATATATCACATTCATCGGACCTTCTGTTCAGAAACTAACACAATCAATCACATTAATAACATCATCCAATAGTCAATTAATACAAAATTCAAACAAAACAAACAATGAAGTGGGGCCATCTCGATCTACTCACAATACGTTTCAGATTAGCATTTGTTTCCAAATTCTGGAAACACCTGAATGCGAACACTTAACCTCCACAACCCATTTATGTAAGACACACATTGCACACTCATTAATAATGGCACAATTATAAGCATTTATTCATGCACAATTGTGTATATGGACTATGTACAATGCATGCTCAATAACAATCCCGGGTACCTAACCAACTTCATAACTTAATCACCCATCATTTCTTTGAATCATACACTCAATCCTTTAGTAATTTGATGTCAATAACTCATCCACTAATTTTTCAATACATACCCGTATATTATTACAATCAACTTTCTGCTTAAATCTCAATATTTCCTCTTCATTCCTATTTCATTTCAGCTCACAAATCATAACCAAATCAAAAATCTATAATCATAAAAAAACTAGAACACTCACAAATTTTGTGATGCCCTAATACCCTCTGGGAGGATACGGAGGCACCACGCAGACAACATAACATACATGCATACAGAACCAGAATCTCAAACAAACATACATTACATATCATAATTTCATAAACCATCTTGAATTAAGGTTATTACAACCCTTTAACTAAAAATTCAAGAGTCATATACATCAGATACAAGTCCATAAACAAGCTCCAAAAATACAATTTTAACAAAACAAGACTCAAACTCCATTGGCCATTGCGGTTGACTTGTCCCAGTCCTTATGTCCTTCTCTCCAAACCTACACGAGACAAATCCATCGTGTTAAGCATATAGCTTAGTGAGTAATAACTAAACTATGTTTAACCACAACAGATATTGAATCATATTACACAAAAGCATCTCAACATACTGAAATTCAGAACAGAGTAAGATTTATTAAGGAAAACACTTCGCAAGCTAAAGTCAGTAATTTCAATGGCAAAACAAAACATTTAGAATACAGAAACAAATTTTCAGAATAGGGTGTTAACCCATCATATCAAAATTTCATATTTACTTCATATCAAATCTTATCTTATCATAGA
>JANZLD010000005.1:13586153-13599489 GCA_026413575.1 Erythroxylum carthagenense | reverse complement strand
CTACATCACGGTCTTGACAGTCATGGGTGTTTCCAAGTCCAACACTAAATGCTCCACTGTGGGTATTCAAGGGATTGCTTGGGCTTTCGGTGGCATGATCTTTGCTCTCGTCTACTGCACCGCCGGCATTTCAGGTCCACCCAAAGCCCTAACTATCACTTACGAATCATTCTTGTTTATAAGATGTAGACTGCTTTTGTACGTTGTGGGATGTTTTCCTTCGAGAAAAAGATGTTAGCTGTTTCGGCAAATTGTACAACTAATGGTACTGTTCTTTCAGGTGGTCACATAAACCCAGCGGTGACATTCGGGCTGTTCCTGGCGAGAAAATTGTCCTTAACACGGGCTTTGTTCTACATGGTGATGCAGTGCCTTGGTGCCATTTGTGGAGCTGGTGTAGTAAAAGGGTTCGAAGGGAAGACTCAGTTCGAGCTGTTGGGCGGTGGCGCAAACGCCGTCAACAGTGGTTACACCAAAGGTGATGGTCTCGGGGCCGAGATTGTTGGCACCTTTGTTCTTGTCTACACCGTCTTCTCCGCCACCGATGCTAAGCGCAGTGCCAGAGACTCCCATGTTCCTGTAAGCTTTGTCTCTCTGAAAACATAAACACACGAACAATTTTGGTTTGAAGTCGCGATTATTAACAAGTGGTAATCTGCTGTTCGTCAGATTCTGGCACCCTTACCAATTGGGTTCGCAGTGTTCTTAGTTCACTTGGCTACCATCCCAATTACCGGAACAGGTATCAATCCTGCTCGAAGTCTCGGTGCTGCAATCATTTTCAACAAGGACAGTGCCTGGGATGATCACGTAAGTAGTTCTTGATTCAACAATGTGAAAATCTTTAATTTTATTTAATATAATTCTTTTAACCTTATGTGGCAGTGGATTTTCTGGGTGGGACCATTCATTGGAGCAGCACTGGCAGCTCTGTACCACCAAGTTGTGATCAGAGCTATTCCATTCAAAAAGTGATGGATGATGATTACAGATACAGTACTTGTGGAAGAAGAAGAAGAAACGACACGATCAGTATCTGTCAACTTTTTTCATGTCTGGTTGTTTGTGAATTATGTTTTCCCAAAGCACATATGTAACAATAGTAGCTTAAGGGCCTTTCCCTTTCTCTGTCTTTTTCTTGGGCTTAAGGAATACGCTTAGTTGGTTTCATCATGTTATGGAAGTTCGGCAGCCGATGTGTAATATTATTATTATGGAAATGGATTGTCATTTTCATTCTACCCACAGAAACCTACTCCATTTAACTTTGGCCCGTTTTATATATATATATATATTACTTACAAGTTGACTCTTGTCCCTTCTTCTTCCTTGTATCTTTGCTAATCAATTTGTCCCTTGCAACTAAGTAGAATATTTGATTATTATTTGGTTGTTAGACTCAAAAGTGCTCTCCTAAGGGACGGTATCAAGTACTGAATTTGTATCCGTTAGGCTTGTCTCACTTGTTGATGTTCATTACTAAAAATTATTATTTGTGTCTTTGAATAATGGGCAGTGGTTAATTTTATATCTTATCTAAAGTCATTATCCCTATTTTATTTTTTATTACTATATTGATGGAAATGCTACAATCTGCAACAATGACATGAAAAATCATTTCACCCTTATATTTTTATCTTCAAAAGAAAACGAGTGGCACGCTAAATTTAAAGCAAAGGTTTCTTTGTGCATGTCCAAATCGTTTCTAGTTGGAGGATCAATTTGTTGAAGATCATCATAAATTAAAGGGTTGAAAGATACCTTAATTTAAATTTTGCAAAACTTTTATTCTAGAGATGTCTATTACGAACTATTCATGTGTTTAGTCTGTTTTTTTGAGAAATTAAAAAATTTCATTACTGAGAAAAGATATACAGATAAGGTTTTGGACCATAACCAGCAGAGCATGACTTACGAAACCATAAGCAAATTGTGTCGTTTGAGACATTCCAACATTAAAACAACAAAACGACTTCGTAGATAAACTCCTCGACAATTAGGGTAAAACTACCGAGTGCTTTCTCTAAACGTCGAGAACCTTCCCCAATTCGGCTGGGCGAGAACTCGTGATCTTACCGACAGTGAAGAGGTGTCGTTGAGACGGGCGACGATCGACCGAAGATGGAAGGCCTCCTCAAGATTGTGGTTTCTAGGTTACGCCATCTACTTGTATTGTAAATATTCCTGAGAGTGGAAACTGAAAACCGCCATGTGACATGTAGGTTTCCGGAGTCGAGATCCCTGCATGCCGGCTGAAGTGACGGTGGTCATGTCGAAGGGGGGAGTGCGGAGTTGCAAATCTAAAGGGTGGCTACTACAATTTTCAAAAGAAAGGTGTGGATGAGCGGATCCAACTAGTAAGGCTCTAATTGGAGTGAGGCTCAGTTTTTGGTCTCTCCTGAGGGGAGATCCAGTGTTGTAGATGTGAGTGGTAATCTAGTTTCTGCATAGCTTGTTGTGTGGGTTGTGTACCTCAGCTTCTGGGGGTTAAATCTTCCATATGTAGGCCATTCTCCCACTACAAGATTGGTGTAACTGATTTACAATCAGTTGTTCTCTAATACTTGTAGTGATGATCTCTGTAAGAGAGTTCATAGAGGTGATCTGATTTTTGAATCTTCTACAGTTCCTCTCCTGCCATAATGCCTGAACACAGGTAGCCATCGAAAGTAGAGTTATATCCTTGTCACATTTCGACTGGTGTAGTTTAGGAATCTCTTGCATTATGTCTAGAAGTCTCCAAGCATTTAGGTCAGGTGCGTTGAGGGTTGAGATTGTGAACTAGATTGTTCTGGAGAAGCCACACTAAAAAAAGAGGTAGTCTCTGGATTCTTCCACTAGGTTACAAAAAATACAATGCTTAGGGGAGATTAGAAAGCTTAACCGATCCATAGTGCTCAGCCTGTTCTTCATTGCCAGTCATAGCAGAAAATTTACATTAGGTTTGAGGGTGTTATTTCAAACCAGAGTGTCCCAACCTACCCTGTTTTCTAGCCTTGCACGAAATTTCTTTACTATCTTGGGAGTAATCTCCCCAATGGGGATACCCCTCTAGAAATAGGTGTCCCTCTCCCCATGTCTGATGAGAGGGGGAATATGGAGACAGTGTATCTCAGCCGGAGTTAGTGTCCACTCACCATTAGATATGATAGTATAGAGTTTAGCAGTCTTGGGGATGCGATCTAAGAGAGAATTGGCCAAGCTATTGTGAATTAAGGGGCCATTTCTTGACCAGTTATCAAACCAAAAAGAAAGTTTATCTCCTACCCCTATTTGGCAAGTTCTATGCTGATAAATCTCCCCCCTCATACCTAGGAGTTGGTTAAAGAACCAAGTGTAACTAGACTTAGGGTTTAGAGACCAGAAATTCCTTCCTTTTAAGATATAGGTATGCATCCATTTGGCCCATAAAGTTTCCTGATCATCTAGTAATCTCTAGATCCTTTTAGACACGAGGATTCTATTCTTAGTAACTATGGATTGAATTCCTAATCCCCCTTCTTCTTTGGGTTGGCATATGGACTGCCAAGCGACCTTGGCCATTCCTTTTTCCCCATTCCTTTGCCCCCACAGGAACTGTTTCATCATTTGTTCTATTGTTTTAGCCAGACCTTTGGAGAGGAAAATGTATGAGCTCCAGTAGGTATTCATAGACAGAACAATAGATTTGAGAAGCTGTAGTTTACCCCCATAGGAGAGCGCCTTATTTGATCACAAACCCAATTTTTCTGAATCTTTTCAATCAATGGGATACATTCACAGAATCTAAGTCGTTTAGAGGAGATAGGGACCCCCAAATCGTGTAGAGGGGGAGCTTTAATTTCCATACCAGTAGTTTGAGCTAAGGCATTGGAGAGATGAGAGGCACTCTTGGAGAGAACAATGAAGCTCTTGTGGAGGTTAGTACATAAACCAGACATCTCTTTAAATTGATTAAGAGTGATCATCAGGAGAGAGGTCGACTGCATACTAGCTTGGCATAGGAGGATGAGATCATCTGCAAAACATAAATTTGTTAGTGAAACACCTTTGCATTTAGAATGGTATTTGAAGCTTGGCTCCCGAGAGATGTTGTACTTGAGTAATTGGGTTAGGATTTCCATATAAATAAGGAATAAGTAGGGGGAGAGGGGATCCCCCTTCCTAATGCCTTTTTTCCCTTTGATCAAACTAGTGGGGCTCCCATTTATCATAATCCCATATGAGGCAGTAGAAATACATTGGTGGATCCAATTAATGTAGATTGGAGGAAAATTCATGACCTTCAATACCTTAAGTAAAAATTCTCAGTTAACACTATCAAAGGCTTTCTGTAGGTCAACCTTAATGGTGCAATTTTGGGGGCACCTTTTGCAAGTATACCCTTTTAGTAGTTCTTGAACCAATAGGATGTTATCGCCAATATCTCTGCCGGCCAAAAAAGCCCCTTAATTCTCACTAATGAGGAATTTCAGAACCTCCTTCATCTTGTTAGCCAACAGCTTGGCTATGATCTTATATAGAAAGTTGGTGCAAGATATAGGCCTATAATCCGTCCATAAATCCGGGCTAAGGTTTTTAGGGATAAGATAGAGGAAAGTCTTATTGATTTCCTTTAGCAGTAAACCTTTTAAGAAAAACTCCTGCACTGCCTCTTTGACAATTCCACATACGCAAGACCAAGTTTTCTGGTAGAAGAAGCCATTTAAGCCATCCGGGCTAGGGGCTTTAGATCCATTCATGCTGAACACAATTTGATCTATTTCCAGATCCGTAACAGGTCTAATTAGTTTGTGAACCTCGTGATCTGGGATTTTAGAAGATACAAACTGGCTAAGGATGACACCCTGCATAGAGTGAGGAGAATCTGACCCCAGAAGTTTACTGTAAAACAATAGAGCATCCCTTGCTACCTCTACTTGGCCAAAAACCTCCCTTCCATCTTCAGATTTAATAGAGGTAATCTTATAGTATGCTTGCGGGTTAATAGGGTATTGAAGAAAAACATAAAGCAATGATCCCCCTCCTTTATCCAGGATATCCTAGATCTTTGTTTCAACAGTGAATGTTGGTTAGCCACAACTTCCAAATAATGTTTAAGATCCTCCTTTTCAGCTGAAGCTAGATTTTCATCCAAGGGATCCCTTGACAAATCTTGTTGTGAGGAATAGAGTTTGGCCCTAGAGAGGTCAATCTCCTTTTTCAGATTCTTCCCTCTCTCCCCATTAAGAATCTTCAACTCTTGTTTTATGGCCTTAAGCTTTTGAATACACATGTATTGCTTTGTCCCATAACACCGAAACTCCATACCTTCTTGTATTGCTTCAGTAAATCCCTCCATTTCATCCAGAAAGTTATTGAATCTAAAGGGATGCTGTGATTTGTAGGAAGAGAATTGTTCCATTAGCTTCATAGGAGTATGGTCCGAAATACCCGGGTCGAGGAAGTTTGCATAGCTGAAGGAGAAAGAGGAGAGCCATTCCCTATTGACCATAACTCTGTCCAATTTTTTTCGGATGTTCCAATGAGAACTCTGCTTGTTGGTCCATGTAAATTTATGTCCTATAGCCTTTAGATCCACCAGCTCGACATCCTGTATACAATCATGTAGATCTGTAGAATAATTCCATAGGTTGCAATTCCCCTCATCCTCAGATCTGAACAAAGTTGTATTGAAATCACCTCTAACCATCCACGGTGAGTTTATTGAAGGCTTGATCCGCCTTAAAAAGTTCTAGAGTTCAGTTCTTTGAAAAGTGATATTGAACCCATAGATAAATGTAGCTATAATCCTTGTATTTTCCTATTTGAACCAAATCTGAGTGTGCAAAAACTGAGGATTGGACTCCAGTAATTCGAGTTTCACAAAAAGGTCATCATAGGCAACAATAATCCTCCCAAAAGCGTGACGTTGATGATTGGATATGAAATGTCAATTGCTACCTAAACAACTTAACTTATTAAGATTATCCTCCTTAATTTTTGTCTCCAACATATAAAAAACCCACGGTCTCTCCTGCTTCACAAAATCCTTTAAAGCACAAAGCTTTGAAGGATTATTTATTCCTCTCACTTTCCATAGGACTACTGACATAATTGAGTGGTTTTCCCTTTAGAGCTTTTCCTATAGCTCCTAGTGTTTTTCCTAGAGGTAACTGGTTTAATGAGATCTTCTTGCATCATTGCTGTGGGTCTCTCAATTTGTGATGAGCTACATTCAGTCATATTGTCCCCCGAATCTTCATCATGATGGTTTTCTTTAATAGGCACCACAAAATCACCTCCTGCCCTCATTTCAAGCTTATTGTCGGTTGTTAAGGTATCTTGAAGTGGGTTTGGTATTATGTCTTCCTCCTTCGGATTGTTGTTGGAGCTAGTTAATAAAACTGTTGCTATAGGGGTCTTCTCTTGTTGTTCTGTTTCTGGCAACGACTCCTCTTTATCCAATAAAACTTTTGCCTCATTATGCTCTAGATGCCCAATTCCCATCACTTCCCAATAGTCACCTTTAAGGAAAATCTTACCCGTCAGTTTCTAGGCCTTGCCTTGTGCTTTAAAGGATGGTTTCCATTGATAAGTGACCAGAACATGATCTTCTCGCATTGAGTTTCCATCTACTAATCGTAGGATAGGAATACTTTCCTTCAATTCTTAGTCAAGTCCATGCTCACACATAATCTAGCAAACCCAACGCATTTTCTCAATGCTGTATTTTCATCCATGCAAATTGGTTTACCCAAGTAGCTAGCAAGCATGCTGAGACCCTTACTGGTCTAATATTCTAAAGGAATATTGTGAATGTTAATCCAAAGAGGAATATTCTTCATTCGAATTTTCTCAAGCTCCATTCCCAGTTTTCATGTTTGTAGAAAAAGGGGAAGTTGGGACACATGCCAGGGACCCTCTTCAATGACCTTTTGGGCTTTCGATTTGGAAGAAAAGGTGAAGATGAGGTTATCCTCTTCCGAAAGCATGACCTCTATAAGCCCTCTACCATGCTAATTCTTCTTAGTCCATGCTTGAATTATTGGCACTGGCCTTTTCTCCATGAAAAAACCCACCAAGGTAGCATCCCACGTGTTGGCACCTTCTTGTAATTCCTCTAGGCTAGGAGCTACCATAAGTCTTCCATCTTTCTCAACAGGTGGGATGTATACCAAGGAGGAGTCGGATTTGTCCCCAACTACTTGTTTCCAAGTTCTCCGTGCTCCATTTGTAGTATTCCCGATGGTAGTATGAGCTCCTTGTGGGGCAACAGTGGCCCTAGAAGGGGTAGGGTAGTTTTAGTGGAGGCTAAAGGGGGTGTGACAGTGAATTTGGGAATAGGGTTGGATCTAGGGTTAGGGTTTTGGGAGCTTTTGTGGGAATGAAGAGGAGGGAAATCTGATTCCATGGTTTTTGAGTAAAATGGGGCTTGTGATTCTGTATTGCAGGTACTGGAAGAAATGGGGGAGAGATGGAGGGGAAGGGAAAGGAATGAAAAATCAAGGAAGATGAAAAGCGGGAGAAGGCAGGAAAAGGAAGCCCATAGACAGAAAGCAGGGAAGGGGAAAGGAGGCTGGGAGACTACTGCAAGCTGGTCACCGGCAGGAATCAGGCCCTACATCCTTCTCGCTATGACTGGCTTCAAAAACAAATGTTTTCCTTCGTTTACAATGAATGCAAATGCTATCTATTAAGGGGAAAAAAACTATATTTTACCTAAAAAAGACAAAAATACTAGCTTTCTGATATCATTTTTCTCTTTACAAAAAAAAACTCTAACATTTTGTTCAAATTTAAATTAAATTATTAATTAAAATTAAAAGCAAATATAATAATAATAATAATAATAATAATAATAATAATAATAATAATAATAATAATAATAAAATCTTAATAAAATTAAATATAATATATTTAATCCTTAAAATATTTTAAACTTCAAAATTAAATTAAATTTGAATTAATTTTCTATCCTTAAGAGCTCTTCATGTGCAATCCATTAGGTTCTTAATATGTTACTAATGATTATAATTCATAATTAGAAGTAAATACATCAAAATTTTAATTATCTAATGATACAATTTATTATAATAGATAGAAATTGATGTTTAGTCATATATCATGGCCACTTAAATATTAAGAATGTTAAATTAGTTTGATTTAACATATCTGCGCATGGTTATAATTATACGTTAATATTTTTTAACCAACGTTCCAATTGGACATATAGTATGAAACTAGTTGCTACTTTGGTTAAATTCAATCATACTTATTCTTGCTAACTAGTAATTGATTTATAATTGATAAATAAAAAATTTATTTTTAAATCTTATTTTACTCTAGTTAGAAAATTCTTTAAATCATTACTAATCAAGAATAGTGGAACATTCTATATAACTACTTTAAGATGATAATTTCTTTATTGACTTACTCAACCATTTTTGTACAATTTATATTCTATTCTAGTACTATCAACTAAGTTACTTTGATTAAAATAGGTCATAAGTAATCTCAAAATATAATAATTAATATATGAGATATCTTGGTAGTCTTAAGTCTAAATATCAATTATACAACTGTCATTATGATCTCCAAACACATAAGTATTGTTTCATTTGGGGTCCTTATAATTAGGTCAACTTAGTGAAATTATTTTCTAATAACTATCCACAATTTTTTAAGTATCTTCACACTTAATTAATGAGATCAATTACTTTTTTCATAATAAAGAAACTTGACATCTTCTAGTACTATCGTTCCATTAATATTTTGTCTTGATGAAACTATAACTAAGAATAATTTAGAAATAATACATAAATATAAATTGATTCTCATAATTATAGTCTCATTATATTTTTTTAAATTGAAAACTGTATATTACTATAGTTGAAACTATTACTTACATTACAATGAGTTCACACCAGTTAGAATCATTTACATCTTAAAAAATTAAATGAAGTTAAGAAGAGAAGCCCAATGAGTTAGGTTAAGTTAAAAATGCCATCAGTACTACATGTCGGATGATAGAATGAGCTACAATTACTTATCTAAGATGTGTTTGCGTATCAAGTTTATGATTCGGTTTCAAGTAAGTATTTGTCTGCCTTCGTATCTATGAATCAACAATTATTTCACTTCTTCTAAATTGTGTAGATGGTAAGTGTGAAGGCAACTTTATCAAGGGCTGTATTTGTTTTCCAAGTCTTGGAGTTACAAACGAAGCATTGTAAAGCATGTTCCTAAGTATATCAACAATTACCTGGAGGTAACATGTGAAGTATTTGGCTCCAAGTCACTTTGGTATAGTTGCAAAGGAAGAACATATGGTGCTTCATTACAAAGAACGCATGTCGTACTCCTTAAATTTCCATACCATTAGCTCAAGGTTTGAAGATGATTCTTGATCACTATCCTGGTGATAAAAAGGCCTTTGGGATGATGGTGTTTCTTCAAAGTAAATTAGACCATAGGACTAATGAGTGATTGTTGTGAAATAGTTGGAAGCATGATCAATTGGTGAAGATATGGTTGTGGTTCAACATCCATAAAACTAAATCCTCGCTATTTGCTGAAATTAATAGGGGAAGATTTGGCGATAAGGTGGAAAAGCGCCATAAACAACCCTGCACTCTCCATTTATGATAAGAGAGGAGACCTTAAGGCATATTGGTAATCGGTTTCTTAGTTGCTGAAGAAGAGGGAGTTGTATGATTAGAATGATATCCAACCAATTGTTGAACCATAACTAGGTTTTTTCACCATTTCCAATTCGATGCTTGATGTAGGGATATAGGAGCTCCCTCATATTCATCAGTTGTTTAAGAATAGGAGTGCCAACTGAGGTGAAATCTACTTACCAAAAGTCAAAAATTTTGAAATAGTATTGATGTAACCATTTTATCCATAGAGCCTTCCTATTTGTGTATAGCCTATATAATCTCTTGCTTATTCGAACTCTGGACATATTAGCTGTAGAGATGATCCCAAGTTCTTTATGTTTTTTTGGTATGATGACTTCTTTCCACTTTATTTTTTTTCCTTCTTTGAGTTTCCCATTTAACCAGACCATAGAAACATTTTCATGATTCGGTCCATCTCTTTGATAGCTCTTCTCAGTATGGCAATGTGCACCAGCGCGTAATTATTTTTAATTAAAATAATGATATCATATATTATTAAATTTTAACAAACCAATTAGTTTCAAAGGAATAAATTAACAATTGCTCACTATCTCCATAATCAAGTGATTTGTTATCATTCGGATCAGACTAAAAATTACATTTAAATACCCATGAAATCTTAATTTAACCCCTATCTAGACCATGAAAATATCTTTAGTTCTTTTTAAGTACTTTAATATGGTTTTTTACAACCATATAAAGACTATCACCAAGATTGACTTCAAATTTGCTTATTATGCTCCAAGCATAAGAGACATTTGGTTTAATATATAGTATGACATAAATGATTGATTCAAAGGCCGAAGCATCTACAACACAATGTATTTTATTTCTTTCTACCTGTGTCTTTGGACATGTAATTTGTAGTAGAGAAATCACATGGAACATAATTAAGAATGCCTCTTTAGAATTCTCCATGTTAAATTTTTTTAGCACTTTATCTATGAAGGTAGATTAAGATAAGCTAAACAACCTTTTTGATCTATTTGTATTGATCTTTATTCCTAAAATATAGCATGCTTCTCTCATGTCTTTCATGGAAAAGTTCTTGGATAACTAGATCTTTATAGATTAAAGCATTGGTACTTTTTTCAATTAAAAATATGTCTCCACATATAACTTTAGGAAGATAATTGCACTCCTATTAAATTTATAAACATATGGTTTCTTCAAATTTTTGATAAAACCAAAGTCTTTGATTGTCTCTTTAAAATAGAGGTTCCAACTTTGTGACACTTGTTTAAGTCCATGAATAGACTTTTTGTTGGAACCCCACCCTGGAGAGTCATGTGTCCGATGTCCTACGTGACATCTAGATGCCCATCCCCCGAGGGGGGAATTCCCTACCACGTCAAACCATAACCCGAACCCATTTTAATTACTTCCGAACGGATCTCAGACAATTCATCCTAAATTCCCTCCTGAAAAATTGATCTTCTTAGGGACCCAAAATTAAATCCGATTCTTAGCTAAAAAGAAAATTCATGTCTCTATAATAATAAGAACTAAAAATCACCTCAATCGGATCTCTATAAATCGAGAAATCGTCCAAATACAAAATCATATTCAATAACTCTATTCAATTGTCTCCCTTCGATTTAATCTATAAATTCATCTCAATCCCAAAAATTCTAAATTTTGCACGAGAGGGTAGAAAATTTTCTTAGAAAACCAATGCTTCAAAAATCAGTTAAATCGGAGGTCAAACAAAAAAGTTAAAAGCAAAATAGTGGGAGGAGGTTGAATTTGGAAAAAGAAAAATCAGAAAATAGAAATAAAATCGGAAACTTGGAAACGGTGTCGCATCGCGAGTCGCTCGCAAGGCGAGGCGCTCGCCCTCGCAAGAGCGCCTGCGAGATCCGAAAACATTTTTTTAAATCGAATTAAAACATCTGAAGCTTTGAAATTTTATAACTCTTCACACCGAAATCCAAAATTCAAAAATTTGGAATCAATAAAAAGATAAAAGGAAGCTCTACAACTTCCATAAAGGATTCAAAAACTAATTTGTCCTCTAAGAGAGTCAAAAGCTACTTCAAAGTTACTGCCTAAACTAAAATTATTCCATACAATGACAGAAATTCAAAAAAATCATATCTTTTAACACAAAAGCCCAAAAATGTCACATTTTATATCAATGGAAAGACAAAAAGACGATTTACAACTTTAATGAAGGAAGCAAAAATCAATTTAGTCTCTAAAGAAGGTAAAAACTCCTTCAAAGCTACTGCCTATAAAATGACCATTCAAACAGTAACTGAATCTTTCTAAGTCTCATAACTTTTTATTCCTAATCCCAAAAATGGCATATTATACATCAATGGAAAGAATATAAGACAATCTACATCTTTCATGAAGGATGTAAAAATCAATGTAGGCTCTAAGGGAGCGAAAAACCCTTCCGAAAATACTGCCTGGACAAAACCCCTTTCTAACAGTAACTGCAATCTTTCAAACCTTATAACTTCTTATTCCTAAGTCCAAAAGTGACATATTATGCACCAATGGAAATCTCTAATCATGAACTACAATCTTCAAGTAGACCTCCCAATCTAATTCAAACTCTAAAAGGGTCAAAAACTTAGTCAAAGTTTCTGGCCTTTTTGAAAATTTTAACAACACCTCCCCTAAAATTTCACCAGCCAAAATCTTCAAACACATCCACTAATTTCCAGCACCTGCATCACACTTCCATATCTACTTTCTTCAATCTTCCAACTCCCAAATCAATCCATATAATCCCAAAGACTGACTCAAATGACAGTAACCACAATCTTACTCTTTTTGACAAATTCAAACCATACAACAATACATTTTTATGAAACATACACAAGATACATTAAAACTCAAATCTCTTGCATTTACATGGAAGATATAAGTTATTACAAAGCTTTAGAGGACATTTTAGCCCTAATATATCAAAAGTATCAAAAATCAAAATACAAAGAAGGATCATTTGTCCAAAATGCTATCTAAAGCCTTGTTTTCCAAAAGATGACTTCAAAGTTAAAAGACATAGGAGTATTGCCTCAAGCCTGATGCGGTTACTCGTTTTCTCGCTTCGCCTGTGGAGGAGAAAATGGGGTGTGAGCTCGATAGCTCAGTGGATAACAATTTAATAACCAAGAATAAGCATGTAAAATTCTTTAACAATTCTTTTCAAAGAAATTTTACCAAAATCATTTTTGCCATAAAGAAATCCTCATCATTTTCAATTGATCAAAACATTTACAAAAACAACAATTACAAAGCAATGTCACATAAACACATAGAAGATGGTTTGGGTGGATCCAAACGGAACGTACTACACATTCCCGTGAAGCGGTCATGTGTTGTAACATCTCATCACCGATGGGAAGGTTATATTGGTAAATTGGGACTGACTAGGTTGTTGCATTGCTTATTTTGTGTGAACATTCATTTGGCCTCTAATTTTTAGAGGAATGAGACTTTTTGCATATGCACATATTGTAGCACCCCACTCCCGTCAGACCCGAACCCGATATCGATAGTGATATCCGAGTCCGTGCCCCGCGAGGTTGGCGTACTAGAGCACTCACTATCTTTTAAAACTCGTTATGACAATTTTCTTTTCTTTCAAAAACGATTGAGTGTGCACAAACAATAAATGATTTGGGCCCAATTTACAACAAAAGCATTTTCAAATATAAAACAATTTCAGTCACACTATA
>JANZLD010000005.1:13561537-13574767 GCA_026413575.1 Erythroxylum carthagenense | reverse complement strand
GAGAAATGAAAGGTTAATTTTGGAAGAAAAGTTATAAACATGCATACAAAGTCAACAATGACACTTATTTTGAATAAATAAAATGTTTCTAAAACGACTTTTATTATGAAACAGAGGGAGTAGTAGACATTGGATAGACAATAGTATAAAATTGGACAACGTACATGTCAGTGTACAGTCCGAGATTACGAAGTTGTGGACC
The DNA here is from genome assembly GCA_026413575.1 of Erythroxylum carthagenense. Classification (NCBI taxonomy): domain Eukaryota; kingdom Viridiplantae; phylum Streptophyta; class Magnoliopsida; order Malpighiales; family Erythroxylaceae; genus Erythroxylum; species Erythroxylum carthagenense. The sequence continues at coordinate 13,574,565 of JANZLD010000005.1, read as the reverse complement.
AATAACATTTATTTTGAAAGGAGGATTATAACATTTAGGTCTCAATGTTTGACTAAGATAACAGTGCTCTTATTGCAAATCCTATGTTTGACTTTTCCATGCCCACAGGCACTAATTAAAAAAGTATTAAATTGATTTAAGAAGCTACAGGGAGATTTGTATCTTCATTTGATGCAATCCGTGGCCACCAAAAAAAAGTCAACACCATTTACTGCCAACGGCAGCTGAATTAAAGCTGATCATATGCATCAACTACTTATTCATGCCAGTAATTGTTTCATAAGACCTCCGTATTAGATCACTAAACGTTTGAATATATTGGGCACTTTTTCTTGTCATCGTTTTTATTTTGCTAAGGAGGTATGAGATCGATACATTTTGTTACTTTCCCAATTTTGATCCGTTTTGCCTTCTCCAAAATTTAGAGTTCTTATAACTCCATAACACATAAAAGAAACACAACGTTCTTGTTTGGCAATGGATTGCATTAGCTGTTAATTGATGGAATCAATAACTAACTGACAACGAATTATATTAATTGATTTAACAAATGCATAATATCAGCTATTTATTTAAAAATATTTGATAAAATTAACTGTTTAATAATAACTATTTATATATATAATGACTTATAATAATAATAAATTAATTAATAAATAGGGTACTAGTGTTTAGTGAAGGAATGTAATAAAAACAGTGACAGCTTAAGTAATTTGTAATAACGTTTGGACATAATCGTCTTTTCATCTCTTAATCGCTGGAGCAAAGCGCTCATCTTAGGAGTATTTTCAAAAACAATATATTGGGTTTAATTTGCAACTCAATCAGTTAATTACCAAATATAATTATCAAAGATTTGACATAGTTAAACAGTCAAATATCTCTCAATCCTCCAAAAAATAGTTAAACAGTGATTTAGCAAATAAGGTCAATATTTATTTACTATTTTAAACACCTATTCAGATATAGTTAATCTAAATTATAAATGCTTAGGAAGATATATGACACTCCATTTAACTTTGGATAATTGTCCCCTACTTCAATTCTATCTATGCCATATGAGATCTCTAATATTTCTATCAATTTTTTTAGAACTCCCTTAAATATAGCTAGATATGATAACAGATATGCAAATTATTAAGAACGGTGATGGCCAATTGTACTCCACCTCTATATGATAAGAATCTGTTGTTCAATTAAGAAAGTCTTCTACTAACTTTTTCTATGACAAGTCTGCATTTAGCTTCATTAAGATGCTTTGTAGAAATTGGAACTCCCAAATAAGTGAGAGATAGTTGGTGTATAATGAGTCCAGCATCAACTATCACAATCATCAAATTTTCACAACTTTGTCTAGATAGGTAGGCAGCACTCTTACTTGGGTTAAATTTGAGCCTAAAGACTTCCTAAAATGTATGCAAAGCTTTCAAAAGAGTCCCATTAGAAATAGGATCGCTAGCATATAGCATGAATAATTCAACTACAAATGAAATCCAAGACCACTGCATCTGTAATGGAATTTGAAATTCATGTTTTGCTCTATACATATTTGAGCGATTCTTTGTAGTACCTTTATAGCAATGATAAATAGATAAGGGTAGAGTAAATTACCTTGTTTGATTCCTCTAACAGCTATATAAAGTTGAGAATGTTCTCCATTCATCAATACTATGTAAGAAACAAATGTTATACAAGAGTGAATCCATTTGATGAACTCATATGGATATCTAAAAGCATGAGGAGAGTTGATAAGACATCTCCTTTTAATGGTATCATAAGCTTTAGTGAAACCAATCTTGAGTGCACAACGCTTAATTTGCTCTTTTGAATTGTAGTCTTTGAACAATTCCTAAGAAAATATGATGTTATCACCCGTCCTTCTTCTTGGGACATAAGCACCCTGACTTGGATTGGTTAAGCTAGATAAGGCAACTTTCAACCAATTAGTAAGAATTTTTGCAATAATCTTATACATCACATTACAACATGCGATAGGTCTGTAATCTTTTAAGGATTTAGGATTAGGGATTTTAGGCACCAAGACTAAATTAGTCTTAATCATTTCACTGAGCAATCTACCACTTCTTAAAAATTCTTAGACAACCTTTACTACTTAAGTTTGTAAGACAGTCCATTTCTCTTAGAAGAACCTTGAAATGAACTCGTCTAGTCCTAGGGCCTTGTCAGGGCGGAATGCAAACACTACTTCCGTTATCTCTTCAAATGTAACTTCTTTAAGCATTTGAGACTGTTGATCATAACTTATGGAACCTACCAATCTATTGAGCAAAATGTTGGGAAGATTACTTGAGTGTGTAGTTACATTCATGTAATTTTGTAATATTAAAGAGATATATTCATATTTTCAATTTTTAAAATATATAAGCATATTTTTTATTGGGACAATATTCAATTACAAATAAGACCATCCATTACACAATTTAGTCCTAATAATATAATTTTTTATGAACATATGCATTGAAATTGAAAATGAAAAAATACATTTTATTCAATGTCATAACATTCTTGAAAGTATAAACAAACATCCAATATATCATTAAAAATTAAGTAAATAAATAATGTTATTAGTAAATTAAGTCAAAATTACTTTATGATCATATTCATGCAAAATTAGTCACATGCTATAAAAGGTGTTGAATCAAAGGAGGTTTTAATCGATGTTTTGATAACCGGTTTATTATTTTGATGAGAAGGAATATGGGAACAAGATGTAGTCATAAACTAAAGAAGATAGTTCATGAAGTTGATTTAAGAAAAAAGATAAACTTTAAAATTTACAAGGTGAAGACTAAGTCAAGAAAAAAAAGATTAAGGCACATTAAGGTCATTTTATAGGCTATAATATTAATTATAATCTCCATTTATTAGGTTAATATCAAAGGCTCATTATGCATAAAAATTACGTCAAGTCTTCTTATTCATTAAGAAGAGTTAAAAGCTTTTGTTTTAAAGAAAAAAGCCTCTTAATCTTTTAAAAACTCTTTAAAGCACTTGACGTTGTTAAAATCATGTTTTTTTATGAGATTAGTCAACTTATAAGTTAAAGTTATTAAATTTGATGTAATGAGAATTTGTAGTAATATTGTTTTATCTATTGGTCAACTAAATGTCTAGTGGTCGAACATTATCTCAACAACTAGGACTTATTCTAAGAGCAAACATTAGGCTCTTATATATGGATCCCAATCTAGGTATAGATTTTAATACTCTTAAGGGAAGAATAAATATAACTTTTATAACATGCAAACACACTCAAACCTCTTTAGAACTCAAAGAACTATTCATCAAGCCTTCATTCACAGCAAGCATTATACATATAATCATGATAGCTCATTTCATTATCCTATTTGTTACCTTTAATGCCTAAAGAAAGATGTTTCATTATGCATACAAACATAGAATACCAAGTAATGTATTTATACGTCATCATCACTCATATAATATAGTATGACATTTTTGTGTTAAGTATGGACATATTGATAGATTCTATATTATCAAATAAATGATACTAATTAAACCTTTGAAAGAGTGGGTTAAAAAGAAGAAGGAGCCTACCAATCAAAGAATTAAGTTTATTTGGGTACCTAAAACTCATTAATTGCCTTATTACATAAGGTCCTTAAAGAGCAAATGGCATATAGTAGAGATGGTAATATTGTTTTTAAAGAGTTTATGTTTTTTTTTATCTTGAGTATTCCAACCTTCTTATGTTTAAGAATAACTTGAAAAATATTTATATAGAATATGGAATAAAAAAGATGAGATGCTTCTAATAGATTAAAAATTCAAGATGAATCTTCATTTGAATCATAACAAAGGTAATATTCAATAAGAGGTAATTATTAGTTCATGATTTAGAAATATGTAACATCTTGCATTTATGTAATAATTTAAGTCTAAATCCTTAGTGATGAATGTTTGGGCTTACACTATGAATGACAAACTGAATATTTTTTGTTATATTATGAAACTAAACTTAAGGATTATGTGCAGATATGATATTCAGTTGAAATTTGTTTATATATTAGACAAATTCGGATATAGTTTCACCAAACTAATAAATAATGACATTAGGAGAGAATTGGTCTGATTTCATAGGATTAAAGTCTCCTTTTTTCTTTTATTGAAAAAATTTTAACTTAAGCATGATATCAAAATTATGGATTTTTCAAAATTAAATATGATTAGGAATGCTTCTTTCAAATTATTCTTTTTGACCTTTAAATGTCTAATAGTACTTATTATTAAGAAAATTTATGAATCTTGATCAAATTCTTTTTGATCTTTTAACCAAGTTAGCTTGCACAACATTTTACATATTGCATTTTAGATAAATGATCTCTTTTTTGATGATTCTTGAAAAGGGAAAGAAACATAAGTGATATTAGATTTAGGGAAAGTGGTAACATTAAGGGGCAATGGCATTTATATATGTGGTGATTTTTGTATTATAATATTTTAAATTTCTTTTATCTATATATATAATAATTATGTGAATAATTCTTTAAATATCTATTTCTTTTATTGATATCAAATTATATGTTATTTACAAATTAAGGGGGAGTTATTCATCATCCTGATATGGATAATTGATTGTGTGTTTAATTGTATTATTGTTCTCTAATATCACAAATATTTGTTTATCATAAAAAAGGGAAATTGTTAAACCTAGTAAGGTTCTAATTGATATTTTGATAATAAAAATGTAAGTACTACTAACGAGTTTATTATGTTCATGAGAAGGAATATAATTATAAAATGTAATCATAAACTCAATAAAATAATTTATGAAATTTATAAGAGAAAAGACAAAGTTTTCAGCTTAAAAAGTTATGACCATGTTAAGAAAAAAAAAAGAAGATTAAGGCACAATAAGGTCATCTTATAGCTTGTAATATTAACTATAATATTATTACTTTGTTAGTGTAATATTAACTATAATATTACTTTGTTAGTTTGGTAATCTCAAAGGCTCAATATGCGCTTATATTATATCTTACTTTATTGCATGAGACTTTTCATTCATCAAGGGGTGTTAAAACTTTTTTTCTTTAAGAAAAAAGTCTCTTGATCTTTTAAACACTTTTTAGGAAACATTTTGAAAAGTGTTTAAATCATAATTATATTAAATGAATTGAGTTTAAGCATTTGAAATTATTAAAACCATGTTTTTTATAAGATTAGTTGATCTATATATAGGTTAGTGGTCAATAAATATAGGTTAAAGTTGTCAAATTTAATATACTAAAAGTTAATCGATATAGGTTACTGGTCGACCATTGCTCTGCAACTACTTGTTTGTAACGTTTAGTTTTTGACTCCAATGGCTAGTAAAGACCCCCAAAGCCTATAAATATATGTTTTCTTATTATTTCTTGCATTAATATCTATTTTTGTCTTTTACATAAATATCTAAGTGTTTTTAATCTTTTGAGCATCATTGTCTCATATTTGTGTGAGTTAATCTCTTTAGAATTATCAAATGATAAAGTGAGGTATTTGAGTTGTAATATTTGGTTAAGGCATTATACTATTATACTAGGGAGTATTCCAAGTGGCATCTAGGTTCCTTTTCATTGTAAAAGGTTACTTTTGTTCAAGAAAAGATTGCACAAAAGTTGTTCTTCACCTTGGAATTTCAAGAAGAGGCTTATGAGCTACTATAAATCAATTTTCTTTCTCTCTACCCTATCTTCTTTTTAAAATATTATTGAATTATTTTATTGATTTATGTTAAGCAATCTTTTTATTCTCATTTAAGTAGCTCTTTAAATTAAATTACCACACCAAATATAATATAAAATAAATATTTTCAAATTACAGAAGTCAATCAAATACATAACAATTCAATCCAATAATTAATTATAATTGCTATATTCAATTAATTTATTATTTATCAAACTTTACTTGTTTTTGTAAATATAACGACTATGTATAAATTATTTAACTAAAATTAAATATAAATTTAAATTCTTGTCAATATTTTAATTAATAAACATAAAAAAATGTGTAATGAGAAATGGAAGCCCCTGCAACCAATCATTTAGTTATAGGATAGTGACAAAATAATTTAAAGACATTCTTTATCTTGTACATATTAGGATGTATATGATAAAATTCATGGATAATTATATATTGTAAATGAAATTATAATTATGAGATTTATATTACATTTATGTTTATCCCTAAATTATTACTAACCATTGTTCTATTAAGATTGTATATTAATAGAATGTAAAAAAGTTAGCACATGTTTTATTTTTCCTTATGAAGGAAGTGGTCGATCTTATTGGTTAAAGTATGAAGATAATTAAATAAACATGTGGGTGCTTATTAGAGAACAAGTTCACTTAATAAACTAGACATAAGAAATATATTTGAAACATTACTTTTATGTTTATAGAATTCTCATTGTGCTTGAATTATATGGAGGCAATTGTGTAATCAAGATAGGATTTATCACCTTAAAGTAATTAGGGAGAATGTTCCATTGTTCTTGATTAGTATTGATTTGGGAAATTCTTAACTTAGGTAAAATGAAGTTTTGTAAATAATTTACAAAAATTATTATTTGAATCGATAGCTAATAATAAAGAACTAATATGAATGGACTAAAACTCGAGTAGACATTAATTCCATGCCTTATGTCTAACTAAAACATTATATGATGAAATAATTTAATTATATGAAAAAGTCATACAAGAAAAGATTAGTCAAAATCACTTTGACTTTCCTAAATATTTGGGTAGTCGCGATATATTGTTAAACGTCAATCTTGATCTATGATTATAAATTATTTAATTGGAGAATTAAAAATAAATTAGAAAGAATTTTTAATTTATCTAATTATAATTCTAATTATGAATTATAATTATAATTTATAATCATTGTCAACATATTTGGGAACCTAACGTGTCTTACATAAAAATGGGTTGAAAAGAGAGCAACGTTATTTTAATCAAGTTAAACTTGATTGTAAAGTTTGAGAAATTTTATTATTAAATATAAGATATTAAATAAATAAAGATTAATATGAGATATTGAATCTACTTTGGACATAATTGGTATTTAATTAGAATTATTTGTAATTCTAATTAAATTTTAATTGAAATTAGAATTTAATTTTAATTAAATTACTAAAACGTCCAAAACTTATTATAAATAGTCTTAAGCTCTAAATGGAGCTAGCACTTCTTGCTTAACCTCCTCTGTAAGAGTTACAGAGTTCTTTTAACCTGTTTTGTGGATATCGTTAGAGGTTGGATACTTGTGTGACTATAGTAGTTGAGACAAATCGTTTTCGGAAACAATTCGAGGGATAAAACAAGATAAAGATCAAGCTTCAGAATAAGATACGAATTACGATTCATGCTTTGTTATGATCTATTTGCTATTCATTATATAAAATTAAATTGATTTTAGGTTTTGGGAAACCAAAAATTGCAAAAAAAATTCGTAATTATTCCACTGTAGTTGGGATCAGATCCCAGGATAGTTTCTCAACAATAAAAACATTTGAGAACCATCGTTTTAGTTTTTAGGTGCAATAGAATATTAATGAAAATATAAAATGGAAGGTCAAAAAATCTATTAATTAACAATGAAAACAAATAAATAAAGGTTATTTGAGGTCTAACTAGATCGACACATTTGAAGGGGATTTGAAAAGAGTAGGTGACTGTGGTCTAAAATCAATTGACTAACCTTGCCCTAGGTAAGGACAGGCGGAACATCTCCTAAGGCCACTCTCATAACCCTTATAAAGATCAATAAAATTAACCGTTATTTTACCTTTTTATTTTTTAAAAGAGCTCAACCATCATAAAAATAAAATAAGATAAAATAAGAACAACTTCTGTTTTTACTTTACCCAAGCGGAGCCTATTGCATAAAATATTAACAACAGCTTGACCTACCTCACAAAAGTAACCGTTGGCTCTTTAAAAAGGTTAAAAGAGACAGGAACGTCTCTTACTACTTTCAAGGTTCTATTAATGAGAATAGCAACAATAAAATTTGTGTTAAGACAAAATAAGAGTTTTTTTTTTTCGCTTTACCCAAGCCTATGCTACAAAAATATTAAGAATGGCTCTTACAAAGGTTAAAAGAGACAGGAACCTCTCTTACTTGTTTCAAGGTTCTACTTATTAATGAGAATAGCAACAGTACACTTTGTATATTGGTGGTTTAGGTATTCGTACATGCGCATATTTATGAAACAAGTACGGGGAGTAGCTTTAAGTGCGGATGTCGGAAGAATAAGATGAAAATAGAGCTGTTCCGTACCAAATTAAGGGACCAGAACACCAGGTACGCAGTCTTCTTTAAAAATGTTCATGGGCCATCGTCACCGTCACCGTCACTCCTCAGCTCCTCTAGAATATGGTGGTAGCAACGTCTCCCCTCACTCCAGTCGGTGCATTATTAATAATTTTGAAAGGATCTTTATGTGCACCTGCCTCCACCTTCGTAAGCTTTCTTTTGACATGTTATTGATTGAATTAATTTATTTGAAACACTTAAATCCAATCTGGTAAATATCACGAATAATTTAAGATTTTTGTTTTATATCTATTTCTAAGAATAGTTTCTTTGTTCTATTCCACAGATTCAATAACAAGGAAAGGTAAAAATAAAAATAAAAATAAAAATATTCTGGTTTGACTATAAAGTTTATAGTTATGGATATGAAGACCCATACCTATGTCTTTTATATTAAATTTGTGCATTACATACACTACACCACATGATATATGTCTTTAGATACTCTGGACGTTATAATGGAATAATAACACCCAGGATGACTTCCAACTACTGCCTGCCTGTCAAGGTCTACTTACAAGTTCCTTAGATTTAGAGCCACTGACAGAGATCTCAAAACTCAAAACACATGTGCCATACCTTAAAGAAAGAGTCATGCCCATGCGGTGGTGGTGACTGGTGAGTTGCCAACTCCTGGAGGTTCTGCCTGACAGCGTTATTAATTTATTTTTAACAGGTGATGATGAAGTGTAATCACTATATTTGCTTAGGCAGACTGGCTAGCAATTAATTTCTCTTTTGCATCGGTAAAAGGGTTGATTGTGCTTCCAACTGCAATTTCTTTGTACGTACTGTGCTTCAATTCAAGCTTGTACAGGGCGTTATTGATCCGACTTTCTTCTTTGGTCATTATACAGATCCAACTATCGCTTTGATCTATTGAATAGGCTGATACCGCCATATATCTTCCTACCTTCTGCAATAATTTCTCCTTAATAAATCACTGTTTTGCACATAGATAATGACATAATCAAGAAACAAAATGGTGATCAGAGGCAGGTAGAGAAGTAATGTATACATCATATTGGTTTCAATCGCATCCAAATGCATTCAACTCGATAGTTTTAGAAATGCGAATATCCTCTAGTCATGTTCTTTCTCTTGAAGCATTTATATGTTTTACACTCTCATTGTTAGATTATTTTTTTGTTATTTTGCAAGCTTGGACACATATCATTTCCATAAGGTGTAATTCTGCTTTTCTGAACAATTTTATGTAGAATACTCGTTCTCATACTTGGGAAGAAAATTCTCTAGTTTTATGCCATTTCTTTTCTGGTTTGATTTTTGTCTTTTTTAATTTAGTTAATTTGTACTTTTTATCTGATATTTATCAAATTGAGTATTATAATTAAATTTTAGTTATAAGTCGTTATATTCCGAGCCATAATAAAGATTATATTTAATGAATAAAATTGTCCGAACTCCAGTAATTGAAAGTGAAGTCTAAAATAAGGGTTAAACTAAAGTTTGCTATATGTAAATCTTTAATTAGTATTCCTATATGGGTGGTGGAGTTGATCTATTTTAGAATTTACAATGAACCTACGGGTCCATACGAGAATGAAAGTTAGACCACATACAAGTCTAAATAAGGTTCCATCTTAAAACTAATTGGTAATAACTGGAGTAGCTCACTAGACTTATATGCTAGTCTTTTTTCCTCTTTTTCTCCAATGTAGGACAAACTCCCATTTTATATTTCAACACACTCCCCTCACGTGTGGGTCTAACACGTGACATAATCTATTATTTCGAGGGGTTAACGACTAACATAAGAGCAACCTGCTCTGATATCATGTTAGAATTTACAATAGACCTACGGGTCCATACGAAAAGGAAAGTTAGACCACATACAAGTCTAAGTAAGGATGTTAAAAGTTAAAACAAATAAAATATGGAGGTGTGTACGCATAGCTGAACTGAGTGATCCTCCCATTTGCTTCCGTTAAAAATGCCAGCTGTAGATATTCTAGGAGCTTCTTACGTTTTACTTTATTACCCTTCCTGCACTGTACAAGTAAGTGTAGGCTCAGCTTTTAATAAAGGAAGAAAGAGATACTCTCTTTTCTTACATATTGTTCTAAGCTTCTGAGTACCACTGCTAATTTGACATGGTATCAGAGCACCTGTGCTAATGACCTAACCCTTACCAAATCGTAAATCAGTCTAAATACCTACTTACCTCACCTTAATCATGGCAGATCCAGATCTGCTTGAAGAAACCCTAGCTTTGCAGACGTCTAACCAGCCAGGAATGCAACTACCCACCCATTGGATCCAATGAATTACTTGGGATGGAGCACAACCATGATAATCACCCTCCAAGCTAAGGATAAGCTCGCTTTGATTGATGGCCGACTCTAAGAACCCACCCGCGGCACTGCTCATTATGAAAAATGGTAGAAAACAGACAGTATGGTCCATTCTTGGATACTCAACTTGATGTCAAAAGAACTGTCCAACGCCTTTTTGTACACTCCATCTGCAAGGAAACTTTGGTTAAAAACAATATGTGCAAGCTACACCCAAGAAAATAATCCCGATTGATGGCATAGAAGGCTCAGGCACACCTCAATGAAAAAGCTATCCCATATTCATAGTTTGAAACATGTAGCCATCACAGAAATACATGTATGTGAGATCTGCCCTATGGCAAAGCAACATCGCTTGCCTTTCCCTAAAAGCAGTATTACTGCACTAAAACCCTTTGACTTAATACATGTTGATTTATGGGGTCCTTAATCTATTCGTTCTACTTCTGGAGCCTCTTATTTCTTGACCATTGTTGACGATTTTTCTAGAATTACTTGGACCTTTTTGCTTAAAAACAAATTTGGAGTTAACACTGCTATTAAACATTTCCATGCCCTCATACAAACTCAGTTTCACAAAACATTCAAACAAATTCGCACAGATAATGGGACTGAATTTGTTAACCTATCATGAAGAAATTTTTTTCAAGAAAATGGCATCATTCACCAAAGAACTTGTGCCTACACTCCACAACAAAATGGAGTTGTAGAACGTAAACATAAGCATATCCTTGAGGTTGCCTGAGCCCTCATGTTTCAGTCCAACATGCCAAAGATGTTTTGGGGGGAATCTATTCTTATGGCTACACACATTATAAACCTCTTACCCTGTTCTATCCTGAAATGAAAAACCCCTTTTGAGATCCAATACAACAGACCACCCAATTACTTAAATCTAAAAACCTTTGGATGTTTATGTTTTGCCACAAATACCCTCCCACAAAAAGAGAAATTCGAACCACGTGCTTTTAAATGTGTTTTTCTTGGATATGAGCCTGGAACCAAAGCCTACAAAATCTATGATCTCACAAACAAGCGAACAATCATATCAAGAGATGTCTAGTTTCACGAAAACATATACCCATATCAGACTAATCTTATCCCACAAAGCACTAATAAGTTATCTTTACCATTACCGCAATCAGAACCTACAAACACAAAACTCAACCAGCCAAACACCAGCAGTACAGAAATCATACTTGAGCCTAATACATCTTCTTTTGAACCTCGACGGAGTACCCGTATAAGAACCAGGCCCCTCTGGATGAATGACTTCATCACCCTTGCTTCTACAGGTTTTGCATATACTTTCCCCTCTAACATGAGTCAAATCTCTCAACCCGCAATAATTTTGCCCCCTATCACTCCTCCACATTTCACAGAAATCACACCCCCCTTCATGGCTCAAGTACCTGCATTTAATGACAATTATGTCAGTTTTGTTGCAAATGTGTCTGTTATCCAGGAACCCAAATCATACAATGAAGCCAGAAATGATGAAAAATGGAAGGCTGTAATGGATACTGAACTTGCTGCCCTAGAAGAAAACAATACTTGGGTTCTAACTTCATTACCAGAAGGAAGAAGAACTATCGACACCAAGTGGGTCTATAAGGTTAAATATAATCCTAATGACACCGTGAACAAGTAAAAAGCGAGATTGGTGGCTAAGGGATACAATCACAAATTCGGGATTGATTATCATGATAATTTTTCTTCTGTGGCAAAGATGGTTACTATCAGAATTTTACTTATTGTTGCCGCAGCCAGAGATTGGCCTATTTATCAACTCGACATTAACAATGCTTATTTGCATGGATATATAGACGAAGAGTTATACCTAAAACCTCCCGAGGGTTATAACAAAGCTGGTAAACATCAAGTCTACCAATTAAACAAGAGTCTTTATAGGTTAAAGTAGGCTGGAAGACAATGGAACAAGGAATTATGTGCTAAGCTACATTCGATCGGTTTCGAAAAAATTGAGGCAGACCACTGCTTATTTACGAAAGGAACAGGAGATGACATTATAGCCCTAATTGTGTATGAAGACGATCTACTGATAACAGGAAAAAGTGATGCAGGTATTCAGCATGTAAAAGAAGCCCTAAACAGAGCTTTCAACATAAAGGATCTAGGACAGGCTCGGTATTTCTTAGGGGTCGAAATTGCTATATCGAATGAAGGTATCTACATCAGTCAGCATAAATATTGTAACGCCCCAAATTAGGGGTTAGAATATTAAAGGAATTTAGTATGAATTATGTTTGTTATTTGCTTATTAAATATTTGTTTAAATTGTGCATAAGTATTTTGGCATGCATTCATGGCATTTTCCGGGTAAATTGGTTTAATGAAACTTCGGATTGA
>JANZLD010000005.1:13529092-13541021 GCA_026413575.1 Erythroxylum carthagenense | reverse complement strand
CTTACACCTTAGCTTAGATTAGATGTCCTTAATTATGATGAGTCATGACTCATTCCCAACCAAATACCAAACCCTTAGCTATCACAATTGACATTTATTTCAAAATTTAGATACACAAATACAACCAATTGGCCCAATTCAATTCAATATTTAGAATTTCATTTCATAAACAAACACAACTCAATTCATTTTATACACAACAATAACCAACAACATCGGATCATTGGACACTCTAATTCATTTCATACACAAGTCACACCCCAATTCATTTCATCCACAACCCAATTCATTTCATTTCATGTTCCCCTCCATCATCGGGTCATCCAACAACACAAAAATCCATCAACACTCCAACAGTCCAACCAACTCCAACACCAAATGGCAAATGCATCATCGGATCATCAACCAAAACCATAAACCAAAACACAATAAAAATTTAAATTAAGAAATTTTTGAAATAAAAAACTCAAAAAACCAACTCAGGTCTAGCCGATCGTCGGGTTTTATCACGGGTCAGTGTGTGGACCCATCTCCGGTGGTGCGGTGCGGTGGCTTCAAGCGGAGGAGGTGGTGACCAGTGGCGTCTTCGAGTCCCCATGGAGGAGGAAGCGTCTTCGAGTTTGATGTCTTCGATGGAGGATGAGGTGATGTCGCGATGATCGAAGGAGAAGAGGAGAAGACGCGATGGTGAGAAGAGGACAGAGGCGACGAGCCGGCGATGGTGAGGTGAGATCGAGAAGTGAGAAGATGAGAGGAGAAGAAGCTTAAGAGAGAAGAGTGGATTCCAGAAGAAGAAGAAGCAGTCGGGTTTAGGGAAAATTAGGGTTAGTTTTCTTAAAATTGCAAATAAGTCCCTATATTTTCAGATTTTTCATGGTACCGGTCGGTACCTTCCGGTACTGGCCAGTATCGGCCGAAAACCACCGTTATCGGCCGATATTTTAGGCTGGCACCTTGGTGGTCAATTCTGTTCTGATTTTCGACCGGTACAGTACGTTCCGACCGGAATCACTCGGAACGGAACAAAATTCACAAGCATGGTCCTAACATGGCAATGCTAGCTAAGCAGTCAAATAGCTTAAGGAAAGGCAACAGAAACAGCAACAATTCGAGTAAAGGGCCCTACCTCAAGAAGGAAGATAAGTACTGTGAAAAATGCAAGAAGAGTGGGCATACCTTGGAAACTTGCTTCAAAATTCATGGGATTCTAGACTGGTAGAAGGAGTTTGCTGCACAAAGGGAGAAAGGAAAAGCCAACATGGTTCAAATAGTTGAAAGTCCTGCAGAAACAACACAAGAACAGAATGAAGAAAAGCTATGCAATACACAAATATCTCCTAATATTGCTAATTTCATTCAACAAGAAATAGGCAAAGTTATGAAAGGCAAAACTGGGACAGAGGTAAAATTTTCAGGATACCACAACTATGCAGGTAATGTCACTCATTCTGTGGGCACAACATATAACTACACTGACTCTTGGCTCATTGATTTTGGTACCTCTACGCATATGACAACAGATCTCAGTCAATGCACTAGCTATACAATTAATAATGCATATGATCCAGTGACTCTGCCGGATGGGACTAAGCAAGTGGTTGCTCATATTGGGCAGTCACACATAGGGGATAAAATCTCCCTAAATGATGTTCTACATATTCCTAATTTCTTCAAGAACCTATTATCTATGAATAAACTTACTACTCAAAATGAAGTTGCTGCAATTTTCATCTCTAATAAGTTGTTTTTGCAGGACCTTCGGACTAATAATGTCATAGCTATTATCAAAGCAGTAAATGGATTGTATGAGCTGAGCCCAGAGACTCTCCAACCCTCAAATAGCCAAAAAGTTCCTTTCTTAGAGTTCTACAAGGCTGAGAATGTTGTTTTTAATGTTTCAATTTCTTTTGATCTATAGCATTCTAGACTAGGGCATGTATCTAAAGAAAAACTGCAGCACATTAATGAAATCAATGTTTCTATTCCTGCTAAATATGATTGCCAAGTGTGTCCTCTAGCCAAACAACACAGAAAACCTTTCCCTAAACGTGAAATTCATTCAACTAGACCTTTTGAAATCATTTATATGGACTTGTGGGGACCTTACAGTGTTTCTACTATAGGGGGTTCACATTATTTTCTTACAATAGTGGATGATTTTATTAGAGCTACCTGGACATTCATACTAAGACACAAGTACCAAACCACTCAAACCATCACTCAATTTCTTAGAAATATTGAGAGACAATTTGACACTAGAGTGTTAAAGATACAAACTGATAATGGGAAGGAGTTTATCAATCAAGAGTGCACCAAAGTCTTTACAGAAATGGGAATTCATCACCTAAAGAGCAGCCCCTATACACCACATCAAAATGGTATGGTAAAAATTAAACACAAACACTTACTTCAAATAACTAGAGCCCTTCTTTTCAAAGCCAAATTGTCTAAGGGATACTGGGGAGAGGCCCTATTGACAGCTACATACTTGATTAACTGAATCCCAACTAAAACCCTAAGTTGGATAAGCCCATTTGAGAGACTGCACAACAGAAAGCCTAACTATGAACACCGAAAAACGTTCGGCTGCCTTTGTTTTGCCTTAGACAAGACTCCAAATAGAACAAAACTAGATCCTAGGTCAAAAAGGTGTATTTTCCTTAGGTATCTGCCAGATTATAAAGCCTATAGAGTTATGGATCTAGCTACCAAAACAGTATTCGTGTCAAGGGATGTAGTGTTCTATGAAAATGTTTTTCCTTTTAAATAAAAGATTACAAACACTACACAAAGCCCAGAATCTCTATTCACAAGTTTCCTAACCAACACAGACACAGAATATCCTATCTAGACATCTACCATGCCAACCCCACAACCCAGTGATTTATTTGACAACAATCCAGAACAAAGCTCCTACACACCTGGATATGCCTCACCAAACAACCCACCTGACCACACCACATTATCTACAGTTCCTACAAAAAGGAAAAGCAGCAGAGTTCACATTCCACTTAAATACCTGCAAGATTATGCCCTCCAAACTTCAGCAAATCCATCCATTTACTCCCTTGATGATAATGTAGCATTACAAGTTTGTTTTCCTGTAGGAACAAATGACGACAAATTAAGAAAGTTGAACATCAAACACAGCAATGCTTACGGTAATTTCATAGGTAATGTTTATGGAATCTTTGAACCTTTATCCTATGAGTCTGTAAGTAAGGATGGAAAATGGGTGGAGTCCATGAATGAGCAACTATCTGCATTAGAAAAAAAAATAAAACTTGGATACTGACAGATCTACCTAAAGGAAAGAAGGTCATAGCCTCGAAATGGGTGTATAAAGTTAAGTACAATTCAGATGGTACCCTAGACAAATTGAAATCTAGACTTATGGCAAAGGATTTTAGCCAAAGGGAAGGAGCTGATTATTCTGAAGTTTTCTCTCCAGTGGCAAAAGTTATGACCATAAGAATGTTCTTGGCCATTGCTGCCTCCAAGCAATGGTACACCAATGCGACATTAATGATGCCTTTTGCCATGGCTATCTAGAAGAGGAGCTATATATGCTACCACCACAAGGCTACACTAAGGCTAAGGAAGGACAGGTATGTAGGCTGATCAAGTCTATCTATGGTTTAAAACAAGCGGGTAGGCAGTGGAATAAAGAACTATCCTCAAAACTGCATTCAATTGGTTTCACAAAATCTGAAGCAGATCATTGCCTATACACTAAGGGGACAGGAGAAGATTTTATGGCAGTAATCATCTATGTCGATGACATTTTAATAACAGGTGCTAATGAAGAACAGATGGAATCAGTAAAGAAAGCTTTAAATGCAGAGTTTACAATAAAAGATCTGGGATATGCGAAATTCTTCTTGGGAATAGAGATAGCAAGAGCAAAGCATAGGATGTTACTTACTCAGAGTAAAAACATCAGGGATATTATGTAGGAAACCAACTTGTTGGATTGTACTCCCTGCACAACACCCATCATTCCTGGAACAAAATTAACCATTGAAGAGGGTGAGCTACTGAAGCAGCCAGAACTATACAGAAAATTAGTCGGAAGATTACAGCATCTAGGCTTTACTAGACCAGACATCACGTATGTAACACAACAGCTAAGCCAATTTATGAGTTACCTAGACTACCCCATTGGAAAGCAGCCAAACAAGTACTGAAATACCTTGAAGGAACTCAAAATCTAGGGATTTTTTACGCAACAAACGAAAGCCCTCACCTTATAGCCTTTTCTGACTCGGATTGGGGAAGCTGTGTCTTCTCAAGACGCTCCTTAATCGGTTTCTGCATATTCCTCGATGGATCTCCGATCTCCTGGAAAACGAAGAAGCAAACTACTATAAGTCGATCATCAGCTGAATCGGAGTACAGAAGTTTAGCTTCAACGACTTGCGAGCTAAAGTGGATAATACAACTACTTCAAGCCTTTAGGGTTAATGTTCAAGAACCCATACCTTTGTATTGTGACAATCAGGCTGCCATTTACATCTCGAAGAACCCTGTTTTTTACGAGAGAACGAAGCATCTTAAGATAGATCTACATCTGGTTCGCAACTGCGTGAGTATAGGGTTTCTTGAGTTGCGAAATGTGAACACTAAGGAGCAGATCACGGACTTATTTACGAAGGCGTTGTCCGCACTCGTGTTTTTGGGTCTCCTTAACAAGTTTGGAGTCATTGACCGAGCCTCCAACTTGAAGGGCAGGTGATAAAGGACCCAAAAGCAATGGGTTGGACCGTGATGCTTCAGGAGAACTAGTGGACCAGCTCTATTGTTTCATTCTCTACTGTTTTCCTCTTTTGTCTTTTTCTACCTTGTCTTTTTCTTACTTTTCATCCATCCAGTACTGTACAGCTAGCAAATACACATGTCAGGTAGTTAGAATGTTTTCCTTGATTCTAGGAGATTCAACCAATAGCATTTTAGATAAAGTAGTATAAATAGTGCTCTGTACATACATTACAAGGTGAATAAGATTTTATTCCCTCAAATTACCCTACAACCTACGCATTTCCCTATTGGTTTTTCACTAATCTTTCGCTCGTGCTTGTAACTTTTGTTGCTATATATGCGGATACAACACAAGTGACTCTTAGTGTTAAATCACCACAGCAATTGCTACTTAAATTGCAGCAGCCCACAACATGCTGAGAAAAAAGAAGTTTTCCATCATGAGTCATTAGAACAAAACTTCATTATTCCCCTGTCCGTCGTAGCTGAGAACTTTGATTGCTGCATAAGAGCATAATAAATTAAAGATCCAGAGCCATGGTCTATGTGCAGTTTTACACGTTAAACATGTCACATGTTGAGGTAGCGAATTGCTTCTTTATCTCACAGATCAAGAATCTTTTGTAGTCCTAATATGTGGCTTCCGTGGGAGGCATTTATCAAGTTGGCATTAACATTTAGGAGGCGGTTGGTTAGTATGGAGAATAGTAACAAGAATGAGAATGAATATAGTAAGGAATGAGAATGGATATTATCATTATAATTATGGTGGTTGGTTAAGAGGAAGGAATAAATATCATTACTATTGATAATGGTTGATTTGTAAAAAATATTGTAATTAATTAATTACAAATGAATTATTTTTTAATTAATAAATGAATTATATTTTAATTAATTATATTGCAATTAATTAATTAATAATAATATTTTAATTAAATATAATCTAATTAAATAATAATAATAATATTTTAATTAATTAATTAATTACAATATTTTAATTAATGAATAATTACATTATAATTAATTAATTAATTACAATATTTTAATTAATGAATGATTATATTTTAATTAACTAATTAATTACAATATTTTAATTAATTATAGTGTAATTAATTATTTAATTAATTTCATCATAAATTTGATTATTGGAATTAAAATTTTACTTTCATTCTTCTCATTCCTCTAAATTATGAGAGGAATAAAGGATTGCCTAAAACTAAGGAATGAAACTCTTAGGTCTACAATAATAGGATCATATCAAACATCAATTTTTATTTTATACCTATATCCTTTTTTTATACCCTCCAAACAAGCACCCCCTTATAACTAACTTTCTTGACAAGATTAAGACCCACTTATAACGTAATGGATGATTAATGATAAATGAAATAGCCCAGTCCTATAATCCCTTTGTCCACAACTTCGAAGATGATGACATTCAAAACCATGATCCATTCCACTTGCTTTTTCAGAAGAACAAGGCAAAGGGAAATTTGCTACTCTATACTCAAGTCATCTCAACCATTCATTTGAATAGTTTGAATGGTTGAGATGGCTTCGATACAAAATAGCACAGGAAAAAAGGTCCAGAAAATCTTAATCAAATTTGTAAAGCGGAACTAATAACGACACATGACGTGACATAAACAGTAGGAAAATAAAGTGTTAGAAGGAAGAATCTTAATGTCATCATTTCTCGTCCAATCACTAATTTCTTTATGTTATGAATCATCAACTGGCAGAGTTCTGCAGCAATTTTAGCAGAGCCTACCAGACTTATTACACCTCGCCAATGTTCACAGATCTTGCACCTTCTCCCTTCCAACCTTTTTCTTTTCTTTATCTCTTTTTTTCATTCACATTTATCTTCTTCTGTATGAAAACCTATATCTATGTCTACATCAGTAACAGCTTTGCAACCAACGGTCCCCCAATCCATTCAGGACCACGCCACAAGTATAAACCAAAAAGAACAAGAGTTGCAACGAACCAAAGATTGGATCTTTAGTTGATTAATTCACAAAAGAAAAGGAAGATAAGAGACCAACCCCTGTAATAATGGTGGTAGTGGGCATCAGTTTTCAGGTGATCGTCAATCCTCGAAGTGCTTAGCAGCGCTCTTGTTGTCATTTTCCTTTGTCATATGAATCCCATAGTACTTTACATACCACTTGACAAATTTCCTCAACCCAGTAGCCAAATCTGTGGAGGGCTTGTACCCAAAATCCTTGTATGCCATGGTCACATTGGCATGTGTATAGGGCACATCCCCATTTCTTGGCATCTTGATCACATGCTTCTTAGCCTTGGTATTCAATAAAGCTTCTAATATAGACACCAATTTGCCTACAGGAACAGGAGATGTGTTCCCAAGATTGTAAACTCTCAACTGAGCAGGCCCTTTCTTCTTTCCACCGCTTCCTGTGCTCTTCTCCGCCGTGTCAATTGCTCCGATGCATCCTTTGACGACATCATCGATATAAGTGAAGTCACGCGCCACTTCTTTATCGTCCAGAGCTCGATAGACATCTATACTTTTTCCCTGAAGAATGTCCTTAGTAAAAAAGAAGTAAGCCATGTCAGGTCTGCCCCAAGGACCATAAACGGTGAAGAATCTAAGTCCTGTGAGAGAAAGACCGTAGATGTGATTGTAAGTGTGTGCAATTTCTTCTCCTGCTTTCTTGGTAGCTGCATAGAGACTTGCAGGTTGGTCTGTTCTGTGCATTTCAGAGAAGGGAACTTCTGTGTTGAGCCCATAAACAGAACTTGAAGAAGCCCACACTGTAGCTGGTTGTGGGTTCGCAGTTTTGGCAACCTCAAGTAGATTTACAAAGCCTGCAATGTTTGAGCTCGCATAGGATTGTGGGTTCTGCATGGCGTAGCGAACCCCAGCTTGAGCTGCGAGATGCAGTATGTGAGTAAATCTAACCACATCAAAGAGTTTGGTCAACAATGGAGCATCATTTAAGTCGCCTTCAACAATGAACACTTGATGCTTCAGTAACAGTTCTTGTCTCGCTCTTTTCAGTGAAGGGTCGTAGTAATTGTTGAAGTTGTCTAATCCCAGAACTCCATCTCCACGTTTCTTTAGAGCAAGTGAGCAGTGGGAACCAATGAAGCCAGCAGCTCCGGTGACCAAAATGGAGAAGCCGTCGGGGCGGCGAGGGGTGGAGGAATGGCGGACCAACTTCTCCCATGCGGCGCCACCATTGGCGGAAGAGTGGGAGAAGAATCCGGTGGAGAGGAAGCTGTGGTGGTGGGGAGACACGCCGTAGGGGTGATCGGAGAGCGGAGGGTAGTTGATGGTAAAGAAGAGAATGAGAACAAGAGCAATAAGAAGAGTGACACGAAATAGCAATTTGGAAGATGCTTTAAGGACTTTAGTGCTGTGAAGCCTGCGAAGATAGCTGCTGTAGCGCTCTAGCTTTACGGTCTTGCTTGTGTCAGGCGGTGAAGCCATTATTGGGTGGTATGTCAATTCCTACAGCTAAAAAAAGAAAGGATTGAAATCACTGAATATGGAGGAGGAGAGGACGAAGCTTGAGGGTTAGATTGAGGTTGAGCCCTGAGTCTATGAAGGATGCAGACGGAAGACTATAAAGGAGAGAGCGTTGGCGTTGGTTGGAGTCCACTTTGTGTCTCTTTTTAACTATTTATTATTTCTTTGTTTATATGCCTTTCCCCAATAAAGACTCTTAAGACGAGACGAGAGCATATAGTTACAGAGGGGAAAGTGAATTCTTTAGGTCAAGTTCACACTAAATTTTGACGCAACTCATTAATCATTATGTCATGTAATGGAAAGTGCCAGCTATCTTGGTCTGTAGAGAACTCCTTCCCCATGTGATTTACACGTGTTTAGATGTGAAGACGTTCTGTGTATGTATGCGTAAGTGTAGATGTAGATGTTCATTTCAACAAATTTAACTGGAATAGATTTGACATTACCTTAAGAGCATGAATGTTGGCGGTGGTCAACTCGTTTTCTTACAAGAGTGCAAACAATTAGGCCAACACTGACCCATAATTGCAATTGTTTTCTTTATTTAATCAAATTATGTGAAAAAGAATTAAGAGAAAATAGTCCAATTAGCCACATATATAATTGATTTCATTATTTTCCTTTATCTTTTGTTTGATACCAAAATTAAATTATTAATTTCCCATTTGTACATTTGTTAAAAAAGGGTTCACATTTTGTTGTCTGGACAGGATTCATCTCTGACAAGTTACTGACGACCAGACACTAGTATAATCAAAACCTCGTCGGTGGTTGTTTTCTTTTCTGAAATAGTGACGTGGGATTTGTTTCTTCCAAAATCCAAATCTGTGGATGAAATCAATAAGTATTAAAGTGTTTCTTTATTCAAAACAAAAGGAGCAATGCAGCACTGAGTGGTGAAAGGAAGTGTGATTTAACCTTATAGGCGTCTCCATCCTAAGCACTAAATAAGAAAAATCATGTTCATTAAAAAAATTTCACATAAACAACATATCTTACAGCTAATTTCCTTAAGTCTATCTTTAGTCAGAGGTTTGTTAATAGAATAAATTGAAATGCAAATGTAGTCATTCCAAGAACACAAAACACTGCAACGTCCTGAATCGAATCTTGATATGCCTAATGTTTCGACTTGCACCATCTATTGCTGATAAGAGACCTGAAAGCATTATCAGCTCTGGAGTTGTTTCTTTCAATTTCCGATTATTGTGGCTGTTTGTTTCTCATTGTACAAATATCATATGTACAATCTCTCATTCCCTCCCTTTTTTTCTTGCCACGTTAAGCTTCATCAGTCAGCCACAAAGAAATGTTTGTCTTTGACTAAGGCTATTGGATGTATTAGAAAATGTGATTTTCTCCATAAGTTATTCTTTAATCCTCTCGTAAAGCTGGTGACTTCAAAGTAAAAGAAAACTCTAAAGGTGTGGCTTTTCTTTCTCTTTTTTTTTTTTTGATGCAAATGAAACTAAAAAAAAACAGCAATAAATACAAGGCAGCTAATGATGTTCAAAAAGAACGCCAAACATATTAGCTAACAAAGTACACCCAACCTCCGGAGGAGGAGTTGCCAAGAAATGAAATGAGATAGAAGATCTACTTCCCAATTTTGCAAGCCCATTAGCTACTTGATTTCCTTCTCGCAAATAGTGGGTTATCTTAACATTCCAATCCCAGTATAGCATTGCTGAAATATCACCCAACAAGTTAGCATGAGGATGAACTGAAAAATTCCCATCTCTAACCAAGCGCATTGCTTCTTGAGAATCTGAACAAAGAACAATACGCTGATGACCCCGTTCCTAAGCTGAGAAAAGGCCAAAGAAGATTGCAGATAACTCGGCAACTATATTAGTTGTAGTGCCAATACTGTCATAAAACCCCCTAACCAAGTACCATTAGAATCATGAAGAATCACCCCAAATCCAGCCTCGCCAGGATTGCCCCGGGAACTTCCATCAACATTTACATAGATTTCATCAGTCACAGAAAAAGTCCAGCCAACCCAATGCCTCTCATGACCAGCGCTAGTACCCGAAGTGCCCAATAAGGTATTCCAATCAACGAGCGCACAATGCAATTGAGACAATAAAGAGCAGGTAACATCTTGATCGTCGAAGAGATCATAGTTTCTCATTAGCCAAATAAACCATATACCAGTTAAGAAAATACTTTCAATCCAACGACCATTCCCTAGAGAAGAGGAATCTCGACTCCATTTTTCAAACCAAGAAACACAATATTCATAATAGAAGTGAGAAGGCAAGACACCATTAAAGACATGAAGCCATACCTGATGTGCCTTCAAACAGTCACGAAACAGATGTTTCATTGACTCTACACCTAAATTACATCGACGATACATGCCAGAGGCGTCCAAGTGGCAATGGCGACGAAACTCTATTGAAGAGACTATTCAAGCAAATGAATGATCATAGGACGAACAAGAATAGCGAAACCTAGGTGATTGAAGGCCAACGCGCTGCATTGGACACGCCGAGAAAGATAGAAGTATAATTTTAATTAAGAGTTTGAGACCACTCATATATTAATATTCACATTAAAAGAATAAAGAAAGGCATAATACATACTTGAAATTTTTAATTGGTGTTTCATATTAAATGACGTAGTCCTGCCTTTAGATGATTAAAATGACATGATACTAGATCATCATTATTATCACATCCAGTCCGAAGTCTCACAATGAAGCAGGATCTGGAGAAGTCTGATAGTACGTAGCCTTACCCCTACATAATAGAGAGACTGTTTGTGGTAAACTCACATGCAAATGTGACATAAAAATAATTATGCAGGTTACAAGAGTAAATAAGTAAAAATGGCACGCAAAATATTTAAGTAAATAAATTTACAATAAATACATAACGATAGTAATAAATAATATTAATACCAAAAATAATAAATAATAATAATAATGATAAAACTACTACTAATAATAAACTCAATAATGTTGGACCAATGGTGGTTGACAAATAAAAATCCTTTTATGTTTTGATAATTATAAAATATATAGAATTGTTTAAAAAATTATTTCAGGATTTTAATTAACAGACCAATGCAATTTCAAATAATAATTTACAAGGATACAAGACAATGTTCAAAGTTCAATCTACTAATGCCAAAAAGATAAAATATCAAGAAATCAAATCAGTAATAATCTTCTTTGACAACGTGCAAAAGATGATCTTAGTGAAGATTATGGATAGAGATCTTGAAAGATTGAAGATTATCTGCAAATTTGTCTGTTGGAGAATTTTCAGTCGACTACAAACATTTCCAGTCGACTACAATCATTTCCAGTCAGCTATTCGAAGAGCGAAGATTATTTACGTTAGTTCCAGTCGACTACAAACATTTCCAGTCGACTGACGTTGGTTCCAGTCAACTAGCACTAGTCGACCAGTCGACTATTATCTCTTCCAGTCGACTAGCATCCCTCGACCAGTCGACTATTATCTCTTCCAGTCGACTAGCATCCCTTGACCAGTCGACTAGCATCTCTTCCAGTCGACTAGCAGCACAGCAGATAACATTCTGACGAATTCAATGATTCTAAAATGGTAAGAAAAGCTTCTTCAACGTTCATAAGAGATCTTCAACGGCTACAAGAGGATTTCCAACGTCTATATTGATCCAGAAGCCTGCAAATAA
>JANZLD010000005.1:13417651-13437611 GCA_026413575.1 Erythroxylum carthagenense | reverse complement strand
CTGAAGTTAATAGAGAAATATTTTTAACTATTACAACAATTGTCAGCATTGACGCAATGGAAGATCTTTTAAGCTCACAAATGGAGCTTTATAAGTTGTCTTATGGAGATTTTGGAATGCCAATTACTATTCGACAAAGAGAAAAACTTTCTCCAGGTATTAATTGTTTCTTTTTTTATTTGTTGAAATTAATTAATACTTTATTTTGTTTATAATGTTATTTTTATTATCTTACAACTTACAATTTCTTGGCGGGATCAATTCAGAAATGGTGTTTCAGAATTGAAAAGGTTTACAATTCAGATTTTAAGTCAATATATGAACGTAACAGGCTGTGAACAAAACTGAGGCATATTTGAATTTATCCATTCCAAGAAAAGGAGTAGATTGGAGTATAAGAGATTAAATGAATTGATTTTTGTTTGTTACAATTTAAAGCTTTGGGGAAGATATGTTATTATCATTATTAATTTTGATATAATTTTTTATAAGTTTCTAATAATTAAATTTTATTGTTTACTAGAAGTATTAATAGCACAAGTAATTCAACTTATCTAATTTCCATTAATAATATTGATCTTTTGGAGAATTAGGTTTGTGGAGAGCCGAATTTGGTAGATGTCAATGACTTGAAAGATAATCTTGGATAAGAAAATATTGACATGTCTTTTGGTGCATTAAATTTGAATGATAATACTCCTCTCAATAATGAAAATTTTGTACCAAATGATAACTAGAGTCGGTGTAGTTATAGTAGGTATCCTCTCGTAGATGATTGAATTTCGTTCCAAGTTTTTATTTTTCTTCTTCTTTTAATTTTACTTATATTTGATATTTATGTTAAATTCTATATATGTAATGTAACTGTAAATATTTTTATTCCAGATTTAACTTCTACTTGATTGTTTCCTCGTCACGAACTCTTGTTGTAAATTATAATAGTTTAAGACTTAATGATATTTATTGTTCTTTTTATTTGATGTTTTGATATATTTATTATTTATTAAAATGATGTAGTTGTATTATTGTAATATTTTAAATATTTTGCATTAATCTTAATTATATATTTATATGATGATAATTTTCTTTTTTATATTAATTGTAGTTATTACTTATATGTGAAATATTTAAAAATCATTATTATTTCATATTAACTGTGATTATTATTTATTATGATTTTTGGAGACAAGGTTAACGTAAACTTATAAAGTATATAGTATAAATGTAGAAATAACAATGAACCATTTTGCAAATTTTAAAAAATTTCATGAACTATTTTATAAATTTAAAAAATTACCAAAAATGGTACCCAATATTGACTAGTATTGATACAGTACCATACTAGAACTCAATTTAATATCAAGTCTGATACGGTATCCACAACTTTGGCAAAAGCCTCATTGTTATTAGTTAATATGATAATTATCTGGAGCCAAATTTGAAGAGAGGTATTCAAACAAGTTGCAGTGAGAAAGTAGATACAATATAAAATGAAAATGTTTGTATTTTTTATATAAAATAATTATAAATTATGTATTTTAATAGAATTGATAACTTAAATTTAATTTTTATAAATCCAGTGAATTTTCATACCCATTCTATTTATCCTCTAATTCTGCAAAATGAGAAATAGTCCCTCCCTGACCACTACTTCAAAGTAAGACATTTAACTTAATAGGCAATTTCGACTAATTGAACCTCCCTTCCCTTGGAGCAATAGTTGGTAAAGAAACAGTCGACGTGCCGACAGCGACATAACCATTGTTTTGACTGTCAGGACAAAATTGGCCGATAAAGGAAGAGACGCTCGAAATGTTGATGCTGAATATTTGCTTCCATTCGAGGCCAATAAAAATAAACATCTGTTATCACCACCATATTCAGGCTGTGGTCTGCCATGGATTTGATTTTTGTTTTCATCCAATAGAGTTTTAATCAGGCCACTAGTCTTTCTAACATTTTATGTGAAAGTGTAAACGTTTAATCACACTTAACAGTTATATAATCATATCCAATGCTCATAAAAATATGACTGGACGCTATATATTCATAATTTAAAGGTATCATAAAAAGAAAATTAACTAGAAGATAAGATGGCGGGATATAAAGGTTGTAAATAAATATTAATGATAGCGTTGATATCTTATTTTAATTATCTAAAATATGCATAAACACTATAGCTTGAGCTGGCTTGTAAAAGTGTGTTATTTGAAATATATTTAATTTAAAATAGATATGTAGAAAGACCAAAATTTAAAGATGTTTAATTTTAAAAAATTATGCATTGCATTTGAATTGAAAATATAAATATTATATTTGATAGATTTTGTTACAAATTGTGAATAATATATTTATTATTATGATATATTTCAAAAAATAAACATGTATATATTTAATAAATGATACAACAATTCATTTATATTTGTAGAAAATTTTAATATTCGAACTTACGAATTAAAATTAAAATCTATAATTTATAATAAATGATAATTATTTTATATTTGGTGTGAATTTAAAAATTCAAAAATCAATTAAATTTTGAATTAAACCTAACTTTGTAGGATTAGGGTGTCTTTGCTAGTTTAAGCAGCTGTAAGCGATTTTGTGGCTCAGCTTATCAACTCAACTCAACTTACGACTCTGATCTAATCATTATTATCATCATCATTATATTTCGAATTCTCGCAGTGAAGTAGGATCTGGAATGTCTGATAGTACGCGGTCTTATCCCTATATTATAAAGAGGTTGTTTCCAGTAGACCCATATGCAGATGTGATAAGATAATAGTAATGCAGATAAAAGAGTAAAAACGTAAAGACTGACAGTATATATATATATATATATATATATATATACCTGATGATAATCATAATTTGCTATTACCTTTCACCTTGCAAAGATCAGCTTTTCTCGTTGCTAGTTGTGCTATGAGTCTTCCCTGAACTGTGCCCTGAAAATATAGCAATCCTACGGTTTTATATGTCTATCACGAGAATCTTTCTCCCATACACTTGAAAAAAAAGATGAGGTGCAAGGGTTCTACGATATGTCGTTTATCCTTATCCTATTATGTCAGGCATTTCTAATTCTAGCCACTGCCGCAGTGAGGGCCAATTCTGACATATCTCTCTTGATCATTTCCCTTCAATTTTTGTAAGGCATCTCTTTTCTCCTCTTGTAGCCACTAAAGTTTATTTTCTCTCAGTGTCGTATCGGAACATCAGAAGATATCCTGCTCACATGTTCAAACCACCTAAGCCTTTTCTTTCTCAACTTGTCAGCAATACTAGACACCTGTAGCCTGTTTCTCACTACTCTATTCTGTACCTTATCTCTTTTTGTAATGTCTCACATCCACCTAAGCATCTGCATTTTTACTACCAATAATTGTCACGTATGTTTACGCTTAATAGGCCAATACTCTGCACCATATAATATGGTTGGCCGAATCACCATTTTATAAAACTTCTCTTTGAATTTTATAGGGACCTTTTTATCACATAGAACACCTAATGTACTCCTCCATTTGACCTACCCAGATCTAATATGATGTACTATATCGTTATCGATACTACCATCTCTTTGAATATAGATCCGAGGTATTTAAAACTCGATTTCTGTAATATGATGTCAGTATCAATTGTTAATGTCGCCTCTTGTACCATCTGATTATCTGAAAAGTTGCATTTCAAATATTTCATCTTGGACCTGCTCATTCTAAAATCTTTCGATTTCAACACTTCTCTCTAACGTTCTAACTTGACATTGACCCTCTTTTTGATCTCATTCATTAGAATAATATCGTCCATAAATAACATTCACTAAATTACTTTTCCTTGAATAAATTTGATAAGTTCATCAACCGTGAACAAAAAAATTAAAATTACGGGAACGAATTTATATTCATAATTTGTGGAGGAAGTTGTCCATTCTTAAGTCTTAACGCTTTGTTTGAACTTAAACAATAGACAAAAAAAAGGATACCGGAATCAACCCTATTATATGCAGCCAAAACCATTGTATGAGGAACCCAATCATAAACCCGATATGTGTTCATCAAGATCTTCACTCACCATCTAAACACCGTCGGATCCAAAAGCGGGACCCATACCTATCGTCCATGCTCTGTCAATCCAAAAGCGGGACCCATACCTATCGTCCATGCTCTGTACATCAAATCACCAACCCCAAAAACCCTTCAAACCAAAATTACCAAATCTGAACCGTTCATTTGGCGCCTCTAACCTATTTATACACCCTTACTCTCCCCACGACCCTCGCGCTGTCCTCCTCTTCTTCTTACTCCCAGTTCACTTGGATTCGCAGCCTCAGAGTCTCCCATAATGGCTTTGTTGGTCGAGAAAACAACAAGTGGCCGCGAGTACAAGGTCAAGGACATGTCTCAAGCAGATTTCGGTCGGCTCGAGATTGAGTTGGCCGAGGTCGAAATGCCCGGTCTCATGGCTTGTAGAGCCGAGTTTGGTCCAGCTCAGCCCTTCAAAGGCGCCAAGATCACGGGATCTCTTCACATGACCATCCAAACGGCCGTCCTCATCGAGACCCTCACGGCCCTCGGCGCCGAGGTACGCTGGTGTTCCTGCAACATCTTCAGCACCCAGGACCACGCCGCCGCCGCTATCGCCCGGGATTCCGCTGCCGTCTTCGCCTGGAAGGGAGAGACTCTTCAGGAGTACTGGTGGTGCACGGAGCGAGCCCTGGACTGGGGTCCCGGCGGCGGCCCGGATCTGATAGTTGATGACGGAGGCGACGCCACGCTTTTGATCCACGAGGGTGTTAAGGCCGAGGAGATTTATGAGAAGACCGGTCAGCTCCCGGACCCAGCTTCGACGGATAATGCAGAGTTTCAGATTGTTTTGGCGATAATTAGAGATGGTTTGAAGACCGATCCCAAGAGGTATCGCAAGATGAAGGAGAGATTGGTTGGGGTTTCTGAGGAGACTACCACTGGTGTTAAGAGGTTGTATCAGATGCAGGCTAATGGGACTTTGCTGTTCCCTGCTATTAATGTTAACGATTCTGTTACCAAGAGCAAGGTATTGTTCTATTATCTCTTAGATCTGGTTTGCTTAAGCTTTTGTTTATGTTGTTATTTTGTTTCAGTGCCAGATCTGGTTTTATAGTGTTACCATTAAGGTTGAGATCTACTATGTCTTACTGGTTTGGTTCTAAAAGTTTTTCCTTGTGTTGCATGTTGCCAATTGATTTTTAACTTAAGAGTATAAAGTGCTTGTTTTTAGTTATTATTTACTCGTGAAATGGTCCATCTTTATGTTTGGCGGTCAACTTCAAATCTTTGTTTTTGAATTATTTAGTTCACTTGTTTTTCCTTTTTGGATCTGTGATATATCTTAATTGTATGGATTTTCTGGTTGGTTTCCCTCCCTTGTAGGACTATTGTTTAACAGGTCTGAATTTGGTTTGACTAAGTATTATCATTTATTGTTTGTTGAGAATGTTTCTAACATTTGCTGTTGATCTTTGTCAGTTTGATAACTTGTATGGATGCCGTCACTCCCTCCCAGATGGGTTGATGAGAGCTACCGATGTGATGATTGCTGGCAAGGTTGCTGTTGTCTGTGGTTATGGTGATGTTGGCAAGGGCTGTGCTGCTGCCTTGAAGCAGGCTGGAGCCCGTGTCATTGTGACTGAAATTGATCCGATTTGTGCCCTTCAGGCTCTTATGGAAGGCCTCCAAGTTTTTACTCTTGAAGATGTTGTTGCTGATGCTGATATTTTTGTTACCACCACTGGAAATAAGGATATTATTATGGTTAAGCATATGAAACAGATGAAGAACAATGCCATTGTTTGCAACATTGGCCATTTTGATAATGAGATTGACATGCTTGGACTTGAAAGTTACCCCGGTGTGAAGCGCATCACCATCAAGCCTCAAACTGATAGGTGGGTCTTCCCAGAAACCAAGAGGGGTATCATTGTGTTGGCCGAGGGTCGTCTCATGAATCTGGGATGTGCCACTGGTCACCCAAGTTTCGTGATGTCATGCTCGTTCACCAACCAGGTGATTGCACAGCTCGAGCTTTGGAATGAGAAGGCATCAGGAAAGTATGAGAAGAAGGTTTACGTTCTGCCAAAGCACCTGGATGAGAAGGTTGCAGCTCTTCACCTTGGAAAGCTTGGAGCTAAGCTAACCAAGCTCACCAAGGAGCAGGCTGATTACATTAGCGTGCCCGTTGAGGGTCCATACAAGCCTCCTCACTACAGGTACTGAGAGGAAGGTGCAGAGAACTTGAGGGAAACTATGTATTTGGACGGCTTGAATGTTGGTTTTTACAATCTGATTATGATTTGCCATGGTAGGATGTTAGGTTTTGATTTTTGTAGGTTCCGTGTTTTGGTGGGGGAGAACTGGGGGAGAAGTCATCTAATAAGATTTTGGTTTTGGATGGGTTTGTGTGGGATCTATTTGTAACTGCGTCATTTGAGTTTTGCTGGTTTTTATATTTTATTTAAATAGCATTTCCAATTTCCCGTCCTTGTGTATATTTGCCAACATCAGAATTTGGGGCAGTGTGATAATGAGACGATGAACTTAAGGTTCGAGGGCCATGGCAACGGAACGGAATTTAGATGTCCAATTGTGTTGCGGGCCTGTCAACATAATTTGAATATGCATGCTAAAATTTTCAACTTCCCAATTGTGGAATTGTCATGAACACTATTAACATTTAAATAGTCATTTCTAAGATAAAAGTGCCGTAATTTTAAACTTCTAATGGTGAAAGAAGGATCAAAGAAAAAGGTAATCCCTTAAATTTCGACCGAAAAGATGCGATCTTTTTGCAATAAAGGAGAGAGTAAACGATTGCAAAAGACGATCCTTTGTGTAGAAAAGGAAAGCAGAGCCAACAGGTTGAACATGGGGGAAAAGTTGGCCCGAGATGCTCTAATGAATTATGGGGGCCAATCCATCATATAATGAGGACTCGACAAAAGGCTGAATGAGAGAACAAAATTATGCAAAACCTTGGAAGCGGGATTACCATTTTTGGGCTGGTGTTCAGTCGGGGATTACTTCTCAAAACCCAACATTAACATTTTTATGACATGATTGTGTTTCACTACGTCAGGGTTCAATTTTGTCAAAATTCCTATGTCAAGTTATAGCCTAAAGTGAAAGAAAAAAGCTCCAATCGGGTCATCAACCAAGAAGTGAACTTCGAAATTTTAGGAACCATACCAATAAAGTCAAACATGTGTTCTTATACAAGAACTTCATACCATTGATCCTAATTGCCTGTAACTGAAGATGTTTATAGGCCACATGTTAAATGGAAGAGGATGGTTTCTAACAACCAAAAGTTACGCCAGTTCAGAGCTTATGTAGAAGAGAACCAAGAACTATTTTATGTAAATCAATAATACATCCATCATTGATTCTGCAAATCATCTCTCTAAGTGAACGCTTCAACTAAGCCAACAAACATATAATTTGCCAAGTTGTTCAAGGAAAACAAAAATCTGTGCATTAGACAAATAGCTTTCCTCTCTCTGCATGAGCATCAGCCATCAGAGTAGTACTCTGTACACTGAAACCCACTTAAGTGGAGCTAAATTTACAGCTTGGTGTCTATGCATTTAATTCACATATTAGAGTACAAGAGCTTACGCAAATTCACAGTATCTGGAGACACCTTCTGTTCACCTTTCCAGTACCAGAGTATCAAAGTGAAGATATGCATCACTAGAATGCATTTTAACGAAGTTAAGGGGAAACAAAGTAGGTAACATTAGAAAGAGCTCGGTAAAGAATGAAAATATTAAGAGATGCAAATATTTAACCTGCAACGCAAAATCTTCTTCATAGGTCAATTGCAGAGGCAATCCAAAAAAAAGATAATCGGAGCCTTCTATTTTGAATATAAAAAGAAGCAAAGATAGATCAACATGAGAGATCTTTGCAAGGATCCATACTTGATCCTTCACCAATCGAAACTCCAATCAGTTAGCTATGGCTCTCAGCTTTATCAGCAAATCGCACAGAGAAAAAAGAAATTCATAGCTATAGATCACGGCCTACCACTTTCTGATTATAGTTGCGCCAATAACAAATCAAATACCAATCCCAATAAGGCATTACACTTTTAAATAGCTGAACTAATCTTGTAGGTTAACTTTAAGAAAAAAAAAAAAAAAGAGGAGAAAAAAGAAGAATACTTACTAGAAGATGAATTGTTTAACTAGCAAGGAAAGGAAATACTTAACTAGCAAGGAGGAATTACTTGGGAAAGGATGATCTAGTACCGTGACCACAATGAGTTGCCTTAGTATTGAAGGGATAAATGAAGCATTGTAGTTAATTCTCGGTAAACCAGTCAGAGATTTGAAATTGAAGAACTAGACGTCTCCTTGATACCAGTAGCTACAGCCAAGATGGAAATATAGTTTCCATAACACTATTAGAGCAAACTGGAGACAATAATCTATTGATCTTCATGGCACTATCTCAAGTCATGTCAGAAAATGCGTAGAACACTGGAAATTACCATCTAATCCGATTTTAATGTCTCCAAGGATTAAGGGATGAGATTGGGTTGGTTTAGAATTTAGTGTCTCACTGAGTAAGAGTCTTAATGTTGAAGTATTCAACTTTGTTAATGATTAATACAATTCTGTTCCATTTCCATTTGCTGCACTTCCTACATGTATCTATTAAAGTGGAAATTCAAAGTATTGGTAATCCGCAGTCTTTTAGATTCCTAAAATTCTCCCTAGCTTTCCTGAACTAGAGCATTTTCTTAAATGTCAAACATTTCCTTGATGAAGTGTACATAAAGAGATGTTTTTGGTCATAATCAGTCCCATATTCTAGCTAGTACTTCACAAGGTAGACGAGTAAAGATCTGAAATATGAAATCTTCCCCCAAAAAAGGATAAAAGTAAGGACATGGCATCAAATTCCAACGATATACTTGAACAGTGACAAAAGTACATCCCAGATCTGCTAAAATATCAAGCCAATATTCATTTATAAGCCAATATTCATTCATAAGGAAACCCGAAACATGATTCTTAGATATACTAAATACAGTTAAAACAAACCCATCGGGCACTAAATCTCCAAATACACCAGGCTATAAAAATTACAAGAAATCATGTCAACTTAACTACATTGTTCCTCAGGTATTGATGTCTCTGATACCTCTTGCACACCTTGTAATGACCTCACAGCCCCGGCTGTAAGGGTTAGCCGCTGCAGCGTGACAGTCGTAGTATGATGCTCCTGGTTTAGCACAAGGAACCATGTCCCTCTTCAGGGTCTCATAACTAATGTACTTCCTTCCCATCAGTAGAACTCTCCTGCTGATCTCTGACTCCATTTCTGTCTCTTCCAAGCAATCTCCAAGCTTCTTGGTACAACCCCTCCTCACAATGGCATCGATCTCACTGTTTTTCAGTGAATTAAGGCTCAAAGCTGAAATCCCATTTGCAATTGCCACATGGGTGAGTAGAATGAAGAGCAAAAAGGAAAGCGCAGTCATGGGTTGGGACATTTTTCTTCAGTTATCACTTAGGTTTTATTGTTGGAGTTCATGTGGAATTGTGAAAGTGAGATGAGGTAGTTGTGAAGAAGTGACTGTCTTAGGATGGGACGAGACACTCAAATACTTCTCTCACATAGTAATGCTTCCAGCTTATCACCGACACATCGTGATATGACTTTTTTGGAAACTGCAAAAGCAACTCACTAATCAACTGTTATTAAATTGTAGCCCAGGCCTAGTTAACTTTAACACTTTAGTTTATTAAGTATCAAATAAATTGATCCGTCCTCTCATTCTAAAATACTAATCTTTGAAGATTTTTCTACTACACGTATGAGAAATGACTATTATAAAGATCACAATAATGACGAGTTTCTGGCAATTCATATTTTTTATTAAGCGTGCATAATGAGATTAAATATGATAAACGGAGTAAGTATTAGTATTTCTACTTGGTTGTGGTACAACCAAAAGCATACCCTCTATCTATATACTCAATTTCGTAATAGAGAATGTTTTTCTTCATTCCACCGAGCAGAATGTTTTTCTTCTTTTTGTTTTTCTCGGTTGCTGTTTAATTAAGGCCCCAGAGGCCTTTATTCGTCGATAGTGACAAAAAAGGTACCACATTAGCTGAAATGTACGGGGAGAAAGACGTAGTAAGGTAATTTGCTCGAATGGTCCACCAATGCTTTGTTATTTTAGGAGTTATAATTTCTTGTTAGGCAAATGAGCTTCAAGACTTCAATAGCTTAATATCAAATAAATGTCATCTCACCAAATGGGTCACCCGCTTACCTACTGTGGCAATGTTTGCAAGGACACATCAATGGCTAGTCAAACTTCATTCCCTATTTCTCTGTAAGAGCAAAGCTAACGGAAAATTAGAAGCAAAAAAGAAATCTTAGTTTGATGCTGTATCAATACTCGACCGTAAGCATGGAATCATTAAACAGTGAAGAGGATTGTGGTTTAGGTGAATGCAAGTTTTAATGTATGACATAGATACAGAGGATTCCGCATGGCCTAAAGAAGACTCAACTGAAACTGAAAAAGGAGATATTTCACAAATGTCGAGAAAAAGCTAGATAAACAATGAGAGAGAACCGTCGACGTGAAATTGATTGGACGACACATTAGATACCGGATATTAAGCTCCCGACTAAAAATTACGTGAATTTCAAGAGGATTATCGATCTGGACTACGATTATTATCTAGTAAAATTCATTGATGACAGTGATTTTCTTAATGCACTGACGAATGCAGCCTACCTTCCGTCCAACGCTGGACGGCTGACTTCTATCAGTCACAAGGCCAAATAACTTGAGCCGTAGTCTGGATACGGTTCCCAGATCTCTCCTTTGCTCGTTATCATCCGATGATACTTACTGCGTTGGGAAACCTAGTGGGACATAAGGTCAAGATCGATGAAGCCACCATGCAGGCGTAGAGTGGAAAATTTGCACGTGTTGCAATTGATATCGATCTAAGCGTGCCATTACGGACCAGCATAGAGCTCAACGGGGAGATGTTAATGGTAGCATATGAAGGACTCCCACACATTTGCTTCACCTGGGCAGGATCGGACACGAATCCAATGCTTGCCTGAAGTAAGCTCCAACATAAACAGTCCCTTCTAATCTGAGCTCTGATACGGGCGATGAAGCGACAAGGAGGAGGAATACGGTGGTTGTAGCTGAAGGGCACCAACAGAAGGAACGTCCCAACGGTTACGGACCCTGGATGTAGATGTAACGGTAATATCCACGGGTTTCAAGGCAACGTCAGGATCAGAGCAAAAACAGTATATCCACGGCGGTTACCCAACTGGGAGGATCGAGGTTTTTACCGTCGATAGAACTGAATATTCTAGGAGATGTGCATGTTGGTGGGAACGAGACATATAACAATTGAGAGCCCTCTAGGTTAGGACAACGTTTGAACTTGAATGACGTCGTTGGCAAAGGGAAGCAACAATTGCATGGGACAGCATCAATGTCGGTTGGAACTAAGCGAAACGCGAGGCCTGGGTCTAAAGTTAAGTCGATACTCTTTACGCAACAGACACAAAGAGTTAGTACGAAGGTCGGTGGTTCTCAGGAGACGGGATCAGAGGCCCAAACAAAAGTTCAACTACAATCCAATGCCAAGGACAAGCATCTCGCCATTCTCATTACGTCCCACACAGAAATGATTTGCGACAGCCAATCGGTTGTGGAAAATGTCCCCGAGGTAGCAGAGAGTCGTCATCTAATGGAAGGAGTCGAACAAACACAGGTGGACTGTAGGGGATGATCGAATGGGGACACACTCCCTCCCACTGACCCTCCTGATATACAAGTTAACGGAGCGATACCCGACACCGATGTGGAGCAAAGGATGGAAATCCTGAGTAGGGTAAACACGACAGTAGCTACAAGAAATTTTACCTTACTTACTGAGGTAAGTAAACCCAACCACGCATTTAGATCCTGATGTCGATTTTAATTTGGGATTGTCAAGGGGCGAAGGGAGTTGTGTACAGAAAATTCTCCAAAATTATATAAGAAATTATAAGCTTGGCATATTGGTTTTATTGGAACCCTAGATTAGTGGAGCACGGGCTAACGAAGTAGTCCAAAAATTGGGATTTAAATACTCAGTTAGAATCAAAGCCAAAGGTTTTTTTTGGAGGAATATGGTTGCTATAGACAAATGACTTTGATATATCAATAGTTATAACTCATCGCCAACTTATTCATACCACTGTGAAATATGGTAGTTGCACGTTCGATTTTACTCCAATTTATGCTAGTATGCAATTTTCTATTCAAAAAGTACTCTAGTCGATTTTAAACTGAGTAGGGTGATCTATTTCTAGACTCTGGCTTGTTGGCGGAGATTTTAATGCTAAACTAAAGACTTCAGAAAAAAGGGGTGGAGCAAAGACAACAAGGATAGTGAATAAACTGTTTAAGGAATGGATGCATGGGTGTGGTCTTCATGATTTGGGTTTTGTGGAATCAAAGTTCACTTGGCAGAGAGGAACAGTACAAGCTTGAGTGGACAGAGTATTTGGTTCGTCGTCTTGGCTCAAGGAATTTCCACATACAGTAAATCATCACTTACCATTTCTTGGTTCAGATCACCGACCTATGTTAATCCAAATAACAAACCCCTACTCGAGGATCACAGGAGCTCTAGCGTTTCGTTTTCAAAATGTTTGGCTAACACATACGGGTTTTGAAGAAGTGGTAGCGAAGCATTGTTTACCAGCGGAGGAGACGCTAAGTAAATCATTAGCTAAGTTTTCTAATCACTTGATGAATAAATCCGTTTTTAGTAATATCTTCCATCGAAAAAAAAAAGACTTCTTGCCAGGTTGGAGGGTATACAGAGAGCCCTAAAGGACGATAATTTGGATTCGCTATTTGATTTGGAGGAGAAGTTGAGCGAAGAACTATTGCAGGTGTTGTGTGAAGAGGAAATTTTCTGATACCAGCGTGCCAAATGTGAATGGTTATCGAAGGGTGATCGGAATACCAAGTATTATCATACTATCACTCTGTCCAAAAGGAAGAAAATGAAAATCAATCGACTAATTGATGGCACTGGGCCCGTGATACCTGATCTAGAACAACTGAGACTCTTAGCAAGGACCTTTTTTGTCCAATTGTATACAAACAAAGATGAGAATCGCTAGCAGTTCCTGATTTCAAATGCGTTTCCTCCGCTCCCAACAGAAAGGTTTCTTGAGCTAACACTTTTAGTCTATGAAACTGAAGTTAAGAATGCCATTTTTACCATGAACCTTAACAAAGCCCATACGACAGATGGGTTCAATGCGTTATTTTTTCAAAATCAATGGGGTAAGGTAGGACATGAAGTGGTGGATTTTATTCAGGCAGTGTTTCATATGGAACGCTGGGAATTGGATTTGAATCAAACTATTCTAGTATTGATTCCTAAAGTCCCCTCTTCGAACAACCTTTCTCAGTTTCGACCCATTAGCCTATGTACAGTGTTGTACAAGGTTATTTCCAAAGTTATTGTAAATCGTTTGAAAGCTCACTGAAAAACCAAAGGGGTTAATAGTTTTGCAAACTTTCCGTAAACTTCTGTAGCACCAACAAAATAAAAACAAGCAAAACCAAAATAATAAAAACATTAGAAATTTGGTAACGCAGTTCGGCATACCTTGCCTACGTCTGCGGGATCCTCACCTAGCTTAATAACTTTCACCGAAGTGCAATAGATTTATCTAAGGCTTTACTGAGCCAACACCACTTAACTCTTGGCATTATCTCTCAACCTCACTTCCCATAAAAAGAATTTCATTTCCAATAGTATGATCGCCTTGTATTAACCTCAACAGAGAATTTTTCTCAACATTCTTTTGAAACAATAACAAGAACTAAATCACTCAAGTGATTAAACGAACAACTCAACACTTAAGAAAATACTAGAAAAAAATACGAGAAATAATTTCCTTCACATTCACGAAATCAAGAGAAGCCGAATAATCACATAGCAACACTAAGTAAGAGCTTCACCAAGTCAACCACGATTCAGGTGCAAGAGTTAGGTGACACAATCATCAACAATATAACATCGCAGCAGTGTTTTATCCCCTTTATATTTAATACTCACCGTAGCAACATTTTCAAAGCCTACTGCACCTTATATAAAACCCACACACCAAAACTTCTAGCCGAAACCCACTACTTCATGTGTGGTTTTGTACCTGCTTCTTGATTACTTGCATGCTCCCAAAGTCCATCAGAAGAAAATATAACAAAACGGTAATGTGGGTTAGAGATAGATCACCGCAGCTGTTAATAGGAGATGTAGATCAACTTTAAGGCTAGAGACATTTGCTAAATACCGCAACCACACTAGAGAGATTTACTTCAAAGGATTGTCCTGCTATCCAAAAACTTAAGAGATGTGGCGATCATTAGTATGTGGGAGGCATGCACGTAAAATTTTTACAAGCATTTTGGTTTTCGTTGCTCCACATATTTCTAAAAAAATATCTTCGGTGCTATATGGGGTCTTGTAACTTTTCCAGAGAAGATTTTCTCTACAACATAAAAAAATTCCCCTTTTCTTGTATCCCTAAAAATAATAAAACCAACCACCTCCTTCTTTGATACACACCTAATCAAGATAGACTTCTATTTCACTTTAAGTCCTATCTTAGAATCCAATTCAAATAAGAAGTGTTACTTATTTACACTATATCTTGATTTGGATTTTTAACCATTATCTTGAAGACCCAATAATAAAAAATGCCAAAATTAAATAATTAAAGATATAATAATATCTTAACAATCTTCCCCTTTTTGACATTTTTATTACAAAAAAATAACTTCCCTTGAATTACATAATCGAATATATATAAGCATTAAAGTCACAATACTCCCCCTTAATCTAACATCAGGTTCCAAAGAACTTCAAGTTTATCCAATTATCCAAATTTCTCTCCATTGGGACAAAAAGATGCCAAAAAGTAAGACAAATAGTCACGCATATACCTTTAAATCTTCCCCTGAATGGAACATTCACCATAAACAATCTAATGTCTCCCATTTGGGACAAAACAGTATGAAAATAACTAACAATAGACGCAGTGAAAGAATGATAAGCATGCCAAGATGACAAATTACCACAATTCAAAACACTAAGAGATATGCCCGAAAGAGGGAGAGGCACCCGAGATAGATCTATACTGATGAGAGCGCTAAGGAGTCTTCGGTGGAGCCAAATAAAAGTCATAATGTAAACTACTAAAAAGATAAGATGACAATAGCAACATAAAATTAAAGAAAAAAATCTTTCCTTTTTTGTTTTGTTTTTTTTGCTTTTAACAACATAAAAAAATACTTCAAAAATGTAAAGCATACTGACCCTGTGCCCCTCGAAGAGTCTCAAACCTAGGCTTATTCTTCATCAATTATCTCGGTCACCGGTTTCTTCTTCAGAAGTAACTGACTTGTCCTCTGTTTGACTAGTTACTTCATAAACAGTAACTAACTGTGAATCTGTACATTTTCTTGTTTTTCTTTCACTTCATTTTTGTGCTTATACTTGACCCTTTCTAATCCAAGCTTGCTTTAATACCATGAGATGCTGCTGGAAATTTAACCGTGTCTAAATTTTCAGTTTTGACCTATTTGAAACATCATTTGTAACATCTTGTAACATCTCGGCCTTATGTGCTCGATAACTCCTAAAAAATGACACATCAATACAAATCTTCAATTCTTTCTCGATGTTTCTTCTTCTCGGATAGATCTGGACGTATTATTTTCTCCTCATTCACTTTAGAACATTCACCCTTATAGCCAATGCCTTGAAGATGCCCTTTAACCTTACCAATTTTCATTAACTTTTCTAGTTATTCTGTGCCTCCATTCAACATTCTCAATTCTTGTTTAGCACTTACCAATTTCATTCTAGCTTCACTAATCACATATGATGTCAACATCAATTTTTTTTCTAACTCTTGTATGGCGTTCTTCATGGAGAGATTCTCTTCCTTCAATCTTTCATTCTTTCTACATATTTTCACCCATTTTTTGCACATTAATTCGTAAGCCTCATAAATGGTCTCCTTTTTATCACTTGACCCACTTTTATCACTATCATAATCTGATGATAGGTCTTGAGATGAGTCATTTTTGAAATTTTCTGATTTTTCCTCTTTTTGGTCTTCAGTTACTTCTTTCTCAGTTATTATTAAGCAAGTAACTGGACTTTTGCTATGTAAGGCAACCAACGCAGCATCATTTGCTATTTCTTCTTTACTTCCAGATTCGTTATCACTCCAAGTGCTTGTATAAGATTTTTCTTTTCTCTTCTTCATGGTATTGGCACACTCCGCTTGAACATGTCCGAAGCCTTAACACTCATGGCATTGAATTCTCTTTATTTTACTTTCTCCCTGTTGAATTTTGACTTGTTTGAAGTTGTTGTTCAATGAGCTCTCGCCTTTTTGTCTAAACTCGGATCTGTCCTTTTTCACTCTCTTCAATCACTTACTGAACTCTCTTATTAATAGCTCCACATACTCATTCTCGTCGGATTCATCTTCTACATCATTCACAGTTTTGCTAGTTTTCACCTGTAGTGCCAATCCTTTGCTTCTTTCTTGCTTACTTATCAAAAGATTCATTTAGAAGTTTGTAAGGAATTTAATAACTTTTTTCCAATGACAGATTATCAATGTCGTGAGGTTCCTCTATTGCTGCAATTTTTAGAATAAATCTTAGAAACAGTGATCTCAATGTTTTCATGACTAATTTCACGTTGGAGTATTTATTCCCCAGTTGATGTGCCTAATTCGCTATATCTCGTAGTTTTTCATGAAAGTCTCCAATAGTCTCATTCTTATCCATCTTCAACTATTTAAACCCTATAGCTAACATCTGTAGTTTTGACGCTATCACAAATTTTGACCCTTCATGAATAGTTTGCAAAGCATCCCACGCTTCTTTAGCTATTTCACAGGCTGATATCATTGAGAAGCGTCCCTCATCAGCAACACTGAATATCGCATTGTGAATTTTCAAATGCACTTTCTTCTTCGGCTTTTGTTCATTCAGATAGATCTTTTTGAGTTATCTCTCCTTTATTGTTAGTAATTGTCAGATGCGTTCACCTATGTACTACCGAATGCCAAGCTTTTGTATCCTAAGCCTGGATGAAGACTCTCATTCGTGATTTCCATGTAGGATAGTTAAAGCCGTCCAACAGTAGTGATCTGGTGATTGATGCTCCTTCTCTTATGGCCATATTTGCGAAATTGGGATCTGCACCAACTTGCCACCAAGTTCTGAATTGATGACCTTGCTCTGATACCAATTGAAAAACCAAAGGGGTTAATAGTTTTGTAAACTTTCCACAAACTTCTTTGGCACTAACAAAATAAAAACAAGCAAAACTGAAATAATAAAAATACCAAAAATTTGGTAATGCAGTTCGACACATCTTGTCTACATCTACGGGACCCTCACCTAGCTTAATAACTTTCACCGAAGTGTAATAGATTTATCAAAAGCTTTACTAAGGGGATACCACTTAACCCTTGACATTATCTCTCAACCTCACTTCCTGTTAAAAGAATTTCATACCCAATAGTACGATCGCCTCGTACTAACTTCAACAGAGGATTTTTCTCAACACTTTTTTGAAATTAGAACAATAACTAAATCACTCAAGTGATTAAATGAACAATTCAACACTTAAGAAAATACTAGAAAAAAAGACAAGAAATAATTTCCTCCACATTCACAAAATCAAGAGAAGTTGAATAATCACATAGCAACACCAAGCAAGAGCTTCACCAAGTCAACCATGATTCAGGTGCAGGAGTTACGTGACGCAGTCATCAACAATATAACACCGCAGCAGCGTTTTCAAAGCCTACTGCACCTTATATAAAACCCACACACCAAAACTTTCAGCTGAAACCCACACACCAAAACTTCCAACCGAAACCCACTACTTCATGAGTGGTTTTGTACCTGCTTCTTGATTACTTGCATGCTCCCAAAGTCCATCAGAAGCAAATATAAAAAAACGGTAATGTGTGTTGGAGATAGATCACCACAGCTGATAATAGGAGATGTAGATTAACTTCAATGCTAGAGATGTTTGCTAAATACCGCACCCACACCTAGAGATTCACTGTAGAGGATTGCACTGCTACCCAAAATCTTAAGAGCTCCATGTGGGGATCATTATTATGTGGGAGGCATGCATGTAAAAGCTCTATAAGCATTTCAGATTTCGTTGCTCCACATATCTCTAAAAAAAATCTTCGGTGCTATGTAGGGTCTTGTAACTTTGCCAGAGAAGATTTTCTCTACAACATAAAAAAAAAATTCACCTTTTCTTGTATGC
The DNA here is from genome assembly GCA_026413575.1 of Erythroxylum carthagenense. Classification (NCBI taxonomy): domain Eukaryota; kingdom Viridiplantae; phylum Streptophyta; class Magnoliopsida; order Malpighiales; family Erythroxylaceae; genus Erythroxylum; species Erythroxylum carthagenense. The sequence goes on along the minus strand of JANZLD010000005.1, from coordinate 13,419,196 downwards.
CTAAAAACAATAAAACCAACCACCTCCTTCTTTGATACACACCTAATCAAGATAGACTTCTGTTTCACTTCAAATCCTATCTTAGAATCTAATTCAAATAAGAAGTGTTACTTATTTACACTATATCTTGATTTGGATTTTTAAACATTATCTTAAAGACCCAATAATCAAAAATGCCAACATTAAATAATTAAATATATAATAAATATCTTAACACCTACATTGATTACCTTGTGGAAGAGAACCGTTATAGTTTTATCCCTAGACGGCACATAATTGACAATATTATGATTACTCAAGAGGTCATACACTCGATAAGAAAAAAGCAAGGGAAGACAGGGTATCTTGCTATCAAAGTGGATTTGGAAAAACCACATGATTGGCTTCGTTTGAATTTTATCAAAAAACCTGAATAATCTAGTCCGGGTAATTATGCGGTGCACGATGATGGTATCGATACAAGTTGCCTGGCAAGGTACCTGTTTTGACCCTTTTACCTCCTCAAGAGGACTTAAGCAAGGTGATCTGCTCTCACTAGGGTCGTTCCTATCGTTTTATAGGCCCTGGGTGAAATTAAAAAGAAGGCCCTTATGAATTGACAATATACTTAAATTTACATATTTGTATGAAACATAAATGACTTAATTTACTACATTATCAACCAAATGTTAAATGATCATTACATCAGTTGATAATATCTTACAAATATTATTAACAATAAAAAAATTAAAAATAATAACAGTAACAACAAAATAGCAATAGTAGCAATCAAATAACAATATTGGATTGCAAATATTATTAACAATAAATTATCAATACCTTTTATGTTGTTCAAAACCACCTTCACTTAATTCCTCAGGACTCTAGCTAGAGGAACCTACTCTTTTAATAGATTTATTAATTGCTCCTTTTTGGGACTCTATCAACTGTGCTATTTGTTTTTTTTTCTTCCTTTTTTTACTTCTAGACAAATACTTTTTAGGCAACATAATATAAACCAATTATAATACAATTGGACTAGAAAAAGAACAAAAGCACTTGTATAGAACTAGAAGAAATATGCAGGCACAACCAAATTCTAATAACTTCATAATATATCACAAAAATATATAAATGGTATTATATTTGTGATAGAGGAAAAAAAATAAGTAGCAAAATTTAATATCTAATATTAAAAATAAAAAAACAAAGAGTAAATTTTAATGATAGAGACACACTAATTTCTAAAAATACAAGAAATTAACATACTTAAGAAAAATATAGTAAATAATATTCTAAGTTTCCTAAGTCAAATATTATCCTATTCTATAAGCCATGAGAATGATTGAATATTATTATTATTATTTTATTATTACGACATGTTTAATATAATCATATATATTTTTATAATAAAGGAAAACCATTTATGTAGTCTTTGAATTGAGTAATTTAAATTATTTGATTTAGTCATATTATCACTAAACTTAAATGAACTCTACAAGAACACAAATCTAACAATTATTACATTACTTGTGACAAAGTATAATGAAAATTACAATTACAAAA
>JANZLD010000005.1:13369316-13389966 GCA_026413575.1 Erythroxylum carthagenense | reverse complement strand
ATTATGCATGAACAGTACTAATTATTCCCTATCAATCCCATCCTATGACAAATTTCCTATTTTACCCTTCCAATAGGAGGTGGGATGTTACAACAGTAGTGATGGATAATCTCACTAAGAATATCCCAGGGGATAAGCCTTGACATATGTTGTTTGTTGTTGATATTATTTTAGTGGATGAGACCAAATAGGATGAAGTAAATGAACCTCACATTTTTCTTTTAACTTTAAGAGATTTGTGTTTTAAAGAAGGGCAAATATAAGTTCCAAGGATGTTGACTTCGACTATTACCAAATCATAAGAATTCATCTCTATAACATAAGTGCCTACCAAATTCTTCTTTCAATGTCCTTCTTCCCAAATAATTCTTCAAATTTAGAGATATTTGCTGTTAGTTCATACAAATCATGAAATTATATACCTTAAATTTTTTCCACGATGTAATATAATGACCCATTTGAGCTAATTTCATACATTTGGTCTCTAAGAGTACAATACAATGTCGTCTTCTTATCTTCTTGAATCGTGTAATGAGCATGTCCAAACTCTCTCCACTTTTCTAAGTAACTCTAAGTAGCTCAGTTATACTAACTTTAGGCTCAGTTTGAAGAGATTGAGTATGAAACAATCTTTTCATTTAAGTTCAGGAAATGATAGAATTCCTAGGTAATAAAACATATCAGGAGAAGGTTGTACCTCTTAATAAATTTGGAAACATCCTGAGCATAATTATTAAAGTTTTCTTAATTGGATAATTGTCAGCATTGTATGGTGAAACAAATAGTGTTCTCAATGGTTGATTAGCTATCTTCTTTTGAAAACAAGTTAAATTCAGGAATTCTATAACTATGAGGATACGGATTCTTATGGTCAACATATTTTGGATCAGTTTATAGAATTTTTGGTGCCAACTTGTCTCAAACCAAGCCTATACATTTTTTGAACTGCTTATTTGATAGCTTCCAAATTGACTTATAGTCTCATTTACGTATGAGGGAGGGAGTGGAATATAGGATTATGCTTTATAGCTGCAATGTTACCCACTAAACCATATTGTGATCTATTAGCTTTAACCTCCACACCAAATCCTTTCCTACATAAATTTTGGGGCCTAACTGTTTGTTGAGCAATTTCAGGATTAATGTACAATGGTTGCACAAGAACATTCTCTCTTTTATGAGGAGAGACTTATCTTTCATCTACAAAGCAAGTAGTTATAAGACGATTGTGCTCTCCAACTTCCATCGCATCCAGAGTACGAGCTTGAATTTTCCTTTTGACTTCAGGAGATTTGCACTCTAAAGAAGAGAAAATATAAGTTTAAGGGATGTTAACTTCGACTATTGCCGAATCATAAGAATTCGTCTTTATGACATAAGTGTCTATCGAATTCTTCTTTCGGTATCCTTCTTCCCTAAAAAGTTCTTTGTATTAAGCTATGTTTTAAAAACCGGACCGGTGACTGAACCGGAGAAGCAACTGATTTAAGGGTTAATGGTTCAACCGGAATTCAACCGTGGTCGAACCGGTGACTAATAAATATATAAATTTTTATTTTATATATTAGATATATAAGATAATTTTTAAACATACTATTTAATTATTTATTTATCTAATTGTAAACTTAACTTAAACCTTCAAACTTTAAAATATACAATTTTTTTGTAAAGTTTGCCAAATACAACACAAAATAAGATAACAAAGCTCACTAGTTGTATTTCATTAAAAAGATTAAAACAAAGATCACTAATCATAATATTCATTCAAGTTGAAATCATCAAAATTAAGGCATTTTAAATGGACCGGCCGGTTCTTTCTCTCACTGGTTCAACGGTTTTTACGGTCCGACTGTAAAATAAACGAGTCAATCACTCACAAAAATTACGAGCTAAATTGGACCGTTTCATGCTCCGATTCACCGGTTTTCCGGTCCGACCAGCCGGTTCGGTTCAATTTTTAAAACAATGGTTTTAACCAAATATGGTTGGTGTTAGTAATTTAACACTCTTATTTTTTAATTAGAGATCTCATATTCGAGCTCGGAGAATGAAAAAATCTGTTTGACCAATATTTTATGCCTTATAGGTTGATCAAGCAGGGATTAGTTTGAATGTAAATGACTTAAAAACGTCTTCTTAAAATTAAAACCCTCTTAAAATAACTAATGGTAAAAAAAAAAGGCGTTAAGAGATTTACTGCTGACATCACAAGATTGAACGGAACGGCTAAATTGTGAGAAAAGAAAGCCACGGAGAAACAGTGTTAGAAGATATAAACTTGGAACCCTACACAGGCATGGCACCAAGTTAACCATTGAAATTTGTCAAAAGGGGCATTCCGAGAATCGAACTCGGGACCTCTCGCACCCAAAGCGAGAATCATACCACTAGACCAAATGCCCGCCTTGAACGCCTTACTTTTTATTTATTTAATGTTTGTAGATGGACATTTTGTCCACTGGCTTGACATTATTTCTGCAGTTCTGTGTAGTCTGCAGAATTCCGAAGGGCATTAAATATCTCAGCAAGAACTTGTCTAGTACCTGATCCCATACATTTTGCCAAAACTTAATTAACTTTAGTTTCCTGTTTAAGGGGCTAGTTCCGTTTAAAATAAGCAAGAGTTGGTTCAGATTGAAGGGGTAAAAAGAAAACATTTAGATCTTGATAAGAAAGACAGAAACAAGAAAAGTATTGATCAATCACCGGACCTACAACGATAGATCTTGGAACAACCACGATTTTCATGATTTGCTGGAGGTGGGAGACAACTACTGCTATAAGACTGGCCGCTAGCTTCACCGCTGCAGGCGGGTCTGTCTTTATTTAGAGCACCAGGCGATATATACTTGATCTGTTCAAGAAACCTCCTGCTGATTTCTGATTCGATCAACTCTTCAAAATCTTCCACGTTGCATTCTGCTATTGAACCATTACAAACCCTTCTTGCCCTTGAAATATTACTGCTGCTACTGACACAGAATACCAGGAGAATGCAGAGATTCAGAGACCAGTGTGGTTTCATTTTGCTGTTCTTCTAAAGTCATCTTCACTGTTTTCGGTTTCAGGGTCTTAATAGAATGCATCAATTGTCAAATGGGAATTATTTGTTCTTGTGTGTGCTGGCCAATGTGTAAAGGTGGTGCAGGTAAACGCATTAAGGGTGAGCAGAGGGACCGCCCTTCACCAAACCAATGAAATCATAGTATGTAATACTTTCTACTGTGTTGGTTAAATGACTTCTTGTAGAGACTTTTTAGATTCTTGCATCGGATTGTTTGAACCAGCCAAGACAAGCCGGCATAAAAAGCTGTACAATACAATTCAGAACTGGCACACAGGCGCCAAAAATGTTTACGTCTCCTGAAATATGTTAGGAACTCTTGGAGTTTATATATGAAAAAAGATTTACAATCAACATCTTAAGATTTAAATTTTCAGTTTATCCCTAAAAAGAGATTCATCATCGACAGTGATTGGAATTGTTTTAATCGTTTTTACTTTCACGTTTACAATTTGATCCTCTTGGTTTTCGAGCCGGCATGATTTACTTTGACAGGAAATTAAACAAAAGAATGTTCTTGGCCCTGAAAATGTGATGGATAAGCTAAGACGTCCCACCAACCCACTCATTTGTTCGTTGTTCAACCCGATCGAAATCAAACATTTGCGCCACGATCACTCAACATCTGCTCTCTTTCGAAAAGGAATCCAAATTAATCAAAATCATCAGTGCAAGCCATCGATTCAGCTTACACATTAATCAGAGATGTATTGCTAGGCGCTGAGCTACTGGGATCACTTCGTTTCCACTCTTATCCGTCATTTTATCATCATTGCATTGGTGGAACATGTTTAAGAAAACCCACCACATTGAAAATACCAAAGTCTTTAAGTTGAAAATAATCAAATATTTCACACGCTATAATTGTCAGTTGTATTTCTCAGTTCGTACGATCTCCACGTATAAATGTTTGATCTGATAGAATATGGGATTAATTATTAAAAAATTGCAAATTTTGATCAATTTTATAATTATAACTCAAATTTTAAAAAATGACCATTAAATGCCTAAATTTTTTAATTTTTTTCAATTTTAACCTAATTTCAGTATATTCGTTAATTTTACTGAAATGACCTGTCACGTGTTCTAGAAACCTTAATTATTGCTACATGTTAGCCAACATTAACACAACTATTGAAACGATATCATTTAATCGCATAACTGAATCAGCATCATTTTAAAAAAATGATATAGTTTAATACTAAATTAGTTTATGTAGTCCCAATATCCTCACCCTTTTCTATCAGTTTGTTCCCTTCTTTTTTTCTCTCTCAATGCTCTCACAATTCGATTTCAATTTATTCTTTTTACTTTCAGTTTGTTATTTTGACGCTCTTACCTTTCATTTTTAATTTGTTTTCTCAACGCCCTTAGTATTCTTAACATGGCTAACTGCAATGTGAAAACAAAATGAGCTTTTTGCAGTGCGATAAGATTGAGGGTGTTGGGAAAATAAACTAAAAATAAAGGACTGAGGGTATCGATGAACAAATTGAAAATGAAGGCTGAGAGTATCGGGAGAACAAACTGAAAACAAAGGAGAGGGCGTCCGGATTGCATAAATTGATGTAGGGATTAAACTGTCATTTTTTGAAAAGAAATCGTTTTAGCTATGTGATTAAACTACATCGTTTCATTAATCTTTATTACTTTTGTTAATTTTGATCGACGCATATTAATAGTTAGGATATCTTGAACATATGACAAGCTACGCTAGTAAAGTTAACGAAGACACTAATATCGGGCTAGAGTTTACAATTAAAAATTTAAGCATTTAATTTTCACGTTTTGAAGTTCAAGCTATACTTGTAAAATTGACTAAAGTTTGAGATTTTTTGTAATTAACCCTATATTATTTTAATAATTTATAGTGATTCGTGTAATTTATTAGATGAATTCCAATAAAAGGACGTTCAATGTGATATACATTAGGTATAAAGAAATTAGATCAGAAGGAATCTGAAATTCCTTCCCTCTCTCTTTAAAATTGACATGTATAAAAAGAAAAGAAAATAGAATTAGAAAAATTTTAAATAATTTTTGACCATAAAAAAATTTGTAGGTAAGAAAGGCAAAAGGTGAAAATTATAAGAAAAAAGGGGCTTTGAATTTTTAACGTAAAGACAAACAAATAGTAATTCATTAAGGTAAATTTGTTTATCATTATTGTTTATATAGAAGCAGGACATTTAGCTTTGCAAGTTACGTTAAAAAAAATCTTGTTTTTAAGTTTAGTTTTGTTAATTCATATGGTTTAGATTCGAAAAAAATCCATCAATTAGTATCATAGCTGGTAATAATGTTTTTGATTCACTATTAAATATAATTTCAAACCATTTTAGAAGGTTTAATTGGCGAAATTATAAGTTTATCAATAAAGTAATGGAATTTATCATAATTGTATACTTGCAACTCCATAGCCATATGATGCATAGGGGATTTTCTGTTCAATTTTACCTTGTCCAATCCTGTTCAATGCCCAAAATGACATTGTTTTGTAAACATTGTGGTAACGTAACAGAAAGGAATGAAGGAATGAATATCTAAATCCTTAGTCATTGATTGCATATTGTGTACATTATATACGGTTTGCTAGCTTGCTAGAATAGCGTGGGATTCCCTGTAACTAACAAGAGAGAAAAAGGGAAAAGTAAAAAGGAAAAAATATTTACAGGCATTTATAATTATGTACATCACTAAAATTTCTACGAGCTTCTAGAAGCAAGGTTTGAAGGCTGGGTCTGTTGGGCTCATTTTGGGATTCATATCCTAACAACCCCCCTCAAGGTAGGACTGCATCAAGCATGCCCAGCTTGAGTAGTGTAGTCGAAAATGACGAAGAGGAAAGAGCCTTGGTGAAGAAGTCGGCTAACTGTTATGTAGAATTGATGTGTGCAGTTGTGATGAATCCCTCCTTGACTGCATTCCGAACTAAATGACAATCTATTTCCAAATGTTTAGTGCGTTCGTGGAACACCGGATTTAGGAGATGTAGATAGCAGCCAAGTTGTTACAATAGAATGGAATAGATTTGGAGACCTGTATATGTAGACCCCGAAGGAAGTAAGTGAGCCATCTGAGTTCGCACAATGTGGAGGCCATGCTGAGGTATTCTGCCTTTGCCGAGGATCTACTGAATGTCTTTTGTTTCTTTGTTTTCTAAGAGATGAGTGCGGAGCTAAGGAATATATAGTATCTTGTTAGTGATTTTCTGGTGAAATTGCAGCTTGCCCAGTCAGAGTCACAAAATGTGTGCAAGGTGAGATTATCTTGTATCGGGTAGAAGAGACATTTGTTGTCTGTCCCTTTTAAGTATCGCAAAGTATGGACCAGCACGTTCCAGTGTTGTTGTGTTGGAGAAGCAATGAATTGAGTTAATTGTTGTACCGGAAAGGCAATGTCCGATCTGGTGAAGCCAAGATACAATAGTTGACCGACGATACGCCTGTATTTTTCCGGATCAGGTAAGGGAATCCCTTCATCGATGGTTAGTTTTGTTCCCTGAGAGATGGGTACAGTAGTGGGTTTGATGTCGGAAAGACTGGCGTCGGTGAGAATGTCTGTAATGTATTTCCGTTGAGATAGTAATATGCCTGTCGTGGAGCAGGTAATTTCAATGCCCATAAAATATTTTGCAAAACTGAGGTCCTTGATGGTAAATTCTAAATTCAAGAACTCTTTTACGGCTTCAATTACAACTTCAGGTGGTCCCAAAATCAATAAGTCGTCAACATACAAAACAACAGCTAGGAAGGAATTGGTAGTATCTTTAATGAGTAGCACAAATCCGAACTAGATTGTTCAAATTCGAAGTTTTGTAGTTTGGATGTTATCTCTTTGTTCCATTGGCACCAGAGACGGAGGCACATGGGGCCCAGTGGTACACTGGGCCCCCCAAACTTTTTAAAAAAATTAAATATTAAATATTTTTAATATATATATATACAATGATAAAATTATTTGGAGTCCTGTGATACGTTGGGCCCCCCAAGATTTAAAAAAAGTAAAATTTTGGGCCCTCCTATTTTAACTTCTTGGCTCCGTCACTGACTGGCGCCCTGCTTATTGTATGGGTGGTATATGTGGGTCTAATAAATTGGATGTTATCTACTTGTTCGGATGGTTAAATTATTGTATAGGTGGTATATGTGAGTCTAATAAATTGGAGTGTTGTTGAGATGGGCCTGTGTGTATTTGTGTGGTTGGGCTTTGGGTGTGTATTGGAGTAATGGGGAAAATCGTGGGCTGGCTTGGGATTTCTGTGGTTTTTTTGTTTGTTTTGTATGGAAAGATGGTTTCACATAATGTCACGTCCCTGTTTATGATATGTTGTTTCGTTTAAAGATTCAATAATTTGTAACCTTTCTAATCTGGTGCGTATCCAAGGATCAAGCATTTTTGGGCTTGGGGTTCGAGTTTTTCTTTTATTGGATTTGTGTTTGTGGCTTAGCAAAGACATTTGAAAACTTTAAGGTGATCATACTTTGGTACCCTCCCATGCAACTTTTCATATGGGGTTTTCCATGACAAGGTTTTTGTAGGTAGTCTGTTTATGATATATGTTGTGGTTAAAAGAGCATCCCCCCAAAAAATTTTGGGTAAGTGTGCTTGGAATAAAAGTGCACCGGTGACTTGTAATAAATGTTTATGTTTGCGTTCCACGACTCCATTTTATTGTGGAGTGTGGACACATATTTTTTGGTGTATGATGCCCTTTGATAAGAATAGTTGTTGGCATTGGTAGTTTACAAATTCAGACCTATTGTCCGTTCGTATGGATAAAATGGGTAAGGAAATTTGTTTTTTAATAAGGGTGATAAAATTTGTTAAGGTGTCATAGACTTGGGCCTTACTTTGTAACAAGATGGTCCAGGTGGCCCTTGTTACCTCATCTACAATGGTTAAGAAAAACTTTAAACCATTTTGTGTTGGTGTTTTGTACAGGCCCCAGAGGTCTATATGTAACAATTCTAAAGGCTGTTTACAAGTTATGGTATGAGTTGGGAATGGTTTCCTAGATTGTTTCACTAATGGACAGATATCACAAAAATGATTAATTGAAACTTTAGAATTAATGTCGGGTATAAGTAATAGCTTGTTCCTTGATACATGACTAAGACGTAAATGCCAAACATCAAAAGAGTTCGATGCATTACAAATTATTGAATCCTGTAGATAGAAGTCTAGTGGAGGACCTTTAAGAGTGTTTTTTGATAGTAACTGGTGTTGTTCAAGTTTGTAAATCCCTTCATAGGCTTTGCAAATTGTTGTTATAGAATTATTCCAAAGGTCCTGAAAAACCACTTTATTAGATACAAAAATAACGGAAAGTTTATTTTGATTAGTCACTTTATTTACGGACATGAGGTTATGGTGGAAAGAAGGTATGTGCAATACGTCTTTTAAAGACAGCTCGTTGGAGATGTTTGTCTCCTATATGAGTGACAGGTCTGTAAGTTCCGTCTGGGAGGGTAATAGGGTATAAGGAGTTGGTTTCGGTGTGGATGGATAAAAGTCGGAGGTTGGGAGTCATGTGGGTGGAGGCACCTGAGTCCACCACCCATGAACCACTATCATTTTCAGTTTTAAAAGACTCGTTATAGGTTGAAAATGTACCTGCAAAACTGTCCGAAGCTACGTAATTGGCTTCCACATTTCCCTTTCCTCTCATGAATTTCGTTAGCTCCTGAACCTGTCGAGCAAGAATGTTGATGTTCACATCCTGATTGTCATTTGAGATGTCATCTACTGGACTGTCTATCACTGCCGCTGCATACTCTGATTTGCTTCTTTCTTGTTTCTCTCGTAATTCCGTACACCAATCCGGGATTCCATGTAGTTGGAAGCAGGTCTCAATTATGTGTCCCTTGGCATGGAAATGTTCACATTGCTTATCTTCTTTCCTTTGAAACGTCCTCCTATTTCCACCTGAATTGTCTCTTTTAAGAGTTCCATTTGCATTCCCAATTCTGCTCGTTAAGGCAACATTTATTTGACTACTCCTGTTGTTACCAATAGACACATTCCTCTATTTTTCTACCGTTAGAATCATAGAATAAGCCTTATTTACTGTGTGTAGTGGTTCTATTAGCATAATCTGACTCACAACATTACTGTATTCCTCACGCTATCCCATCAAAAATTGAACCAGTTTGGTGTTGTTCTCTACTTCCGAATTGTGTGTGGCTACATCACACTTACACTTCTTAATAGGTATCAAACATCCTAAATCATCCCATAGTTTTTTTATTTTTGTGAAATATATCGCAACATAATCACTCCCCTGTCTCAATCTATTCATTTCTTGCATCAACTGATACAAGTGTGGTCCACTACTCTCTCCGTACCTACTTCTCAATTCCTCCCACAGATCCTCCGCAGTGGTAGTAACTAAAAACGAGTCTGCTATTTCTTTAACAAGAGAATTTAAGATCCACGAAATTACCATATTGTCGGTTGTCCTCCATTTCTTGTGCAGACTCTAGTCTTCAGGCTTTGGACAGCTCCCGTCTACCATTCTCAGTTTGTTTTTGGCTTTGAGCGCAATTACCATAGAGCTGCTCCATGACAGGTATTTGTTTCCGTCCACTAGAGATGTGACGAGTACATATCCTGGGTTGTCGTTTGAGTTGATTTGGAGTGTGTCTGTATCTATTGCTTGTTCGGTTGCAAAGGTTTCGCTCGAATCATCTGCCATAGCTGATAAAAAATTTGATATTTGAAAAATTGAAAATTAGGGTTTATGTGTGTATTTTCCTGGTTAGCTCTGATACCATGTAAACATTATGGTAACGTAATAGAAAGGAATGAAGGAATGAATATCTGAATCCTTAGTCATTGATTGCATAGTGTGTACATTATATACGGTTTGCTAACTCGCTAGAATAGCGTGGGATTCTCTGTAACTAACAAGAGAGAGAAAGGAAAAAGTAAAAAGGAAAAAAAATATTTACAAGCATTTACAATTATGTACATCACTGAAATTTCTACGAGCTTCTAGAAGCAAGGTTTGAAGGCTAGGTCTGTTGGGCTCATTTTTGGGCTTCATATCCTAACATGTTTTGTCCATCAAACAAGGTTAGACAGTCTCTAAACTCATTTCCAATGGCCAAAATGATGTTATTTTAGATATAGAACAGGGTTGGATAAAGTAAAATTGGACAGAAAATTTGAATTCTATTTGATGGCTATTTTAAATTATATGTTTCAGTGTCAGTATTACTAGGGATGAAATGCTTAAACAATTCACTCAAAAGGGTCTTTTGCAATTGTCTACTGTTGTGCGTAAGAGATGGAACCTAGAAAAACAGGACGAAAAGGTCATTGACTATGTAAATTTAGTCAATACATGAATTAAGATTTTCTCAGGCAATGGCATTATTAAAAACCTTCAAAAATATTGCTAATTAACTTGCATTATTGTGCAAAAATGTACAATGTGTACGAGAAAGTAACAGTTGAGATCGAGGTATTACTTAGATGACTAGATGTTTAAAATGAAAAAAGTTAACCGTCTTTGCACTATTTTCTCATTGTTGTTTACAAGATACAAATCTAGCTTCATAATAGGAGAAAAGAAAATATATAGTCTGTTTGACTTTTTAAATCATATGTTACTTGGTCGTTTTAATAGATTTTAATGATGGATTAAGGTTCTTTTATATAAAGGATGAGTTTTTGTAGTAAATTGTTCACATTTTTGGCCCTAAAACATTTTATGGTTTCAAACATAGTCTATACGAAAAATTGAATTAAAAATGAAGGTTTTGAGTTGAACACGTCGCGATACATATTAGAGGCTTTTGATTTACCTCTTGAAAGGAAGTGATTGACATTTTTGTTTTCAAAACTTTCCCCCATTAAATGTCTATTGTGTAGAAAGCTTATTAGTCACTAAAGTGACCTAGGTTTAAGAGATATGTAGGGTTTTAATTATGAAATTTCAGTTGCTCATATTTATGTGATGTTGCTAAATGACATAAAAGATTCAACTGACTAATTGAGCTTATTAGTTATATCATTAAGGAGATTAGTCAAAGGTGGACCATTACTTATGAATAATGACATTAAAGAGACTTATTGACATAGTTGGTGGATGTGATTGTATATCTAAAGATAATATACAAATTAACTTGAGTATAACTAATTCTCTATTAAAGCATATTTATGTTGGCATCTTTATATTGGTTAAAATTATGTATTCAAGTATCACCCAAAGGTGAACATAAATACATAACCAAAATTTATTGTTTGTTGGAATCCATTAAGGCTACTCAATGAAATAATGTGTGAACTTGTGTAATGATTGCACCTTCTACCAATTTGTTTTTTTTGGGTAATAGGTTGGTCAGGTTCAACAGGCTAAACTTTATAGAATGGTCTAAGAAATCAAGTTGTAGTTGGGTGTTATAGATTTAGAACTAGTAATAGTTTCAAATGAAAAGCCTAGAGTTATTATTGAGACTAGTACAAAAGTTGACAAGCCTTTTCTTAAGGCTTGCAAGTGGTCCATTTAGTTAAGCTTGAACTTGACAGGAATGAAAATGGCTAAAAATATTAAGTCATTAATGACCAAAATGTACAATGCAAAGGAATTTATGATAAATATTAACGAGTACTCCCATTCGAATATAGTCGACAAATCCATTATAGAGAATCTAGTGAATAGATGATGATCAAATGGTTTAACTAGTTACAACCTATTCTGTGATAATCTGAAATCAATGAGTATACATATAAGTGGTTCCTTTTGGTTCAATTTATCATCAACTCACTTCTTTCTGAGTTCGGCCCATTTAAGTGGGTCTTTTTGGTTCAATTTATCATCAATTCACTTCCTTCTAAGTTCGATCAGTTCAAGTGAATTATAACACCATTGAGGAAAAATAGAACTTTTAGAAAATTAAAGCCATATGGGTTAAAGAGGAAGCAGGTCAAAGAAGATGAAGGAGTAGTACATCCATTTTATAGTTCATAATGAAGCCAATAGCAATAAGGCTAAATTGGATAAGAAAGATAAGAAGAAGGATAAAGCCCTATTGAAGTTTAGGAAGGGTCTGTTAGGAGCAGAGGTGCTACTTCAACAAGAAAGCTAGTCACTTCAAGAAAGATTGTCTAAGAAAAAACATGGTTCAAAAAGAAATATATATATTATGTTTCATTATATTTTGAATCAAATCTGATTAAAATATCTAACAATGTCTGGTGGGGTTAAATTATGGTGAAACTACTCATGTGTCATATATTACATAAGGACTCCTTTCAATCCAATCCATAAACAAAATTGAAAATTTCTTGTATATAGGATGAAGGTATGAATAGAGGGATTCAAGACATATATATTGATCTTAAACATTGGTTATTGTCTAAATCTTAAAATATTTCTTTATGTTCTCAGATGTGCTATAAATCTAGTTTATATTAGGAAGTTGGATGATGTAGGATTTAACTTTAAGATTATAAATAATATTTATTTTCATTATATAAATATAAGTACTACTATTGTTTTGGCACTTTAGTTGATTGCTTATATCGTTTCAATTTTGATGTTGATTTATTGAATCTTTGTTTCATCTTGAACATAGTATAGGTAGTAAACATAGTCTATATAATGAGTGTTCTACTTTCTTATTGTAGAAAAGATGTTGAGGTTAGTGAAAAGTGATATCTTACCTTAACTAGATTTTGATGATTATATATGTATAGATTGCATTAAAAGCAAACAAACAAGACATATACCAAGGAATCCAAACATAAGAAATAGTTTACTCTTTAAGTTAATACATACTAAAATTTATGGTCCCTTTATAAGGCGCTGAAAATATTTCATCATTTTTATTGATGACTTCTCATAGTATTGTTACATATATCTATTATATGCAAAGTATGAGTTAGTTAACAGGTTTAAGTGCTCATTAACGAGGTGGAAATGAAGCTAGATAGAAAAATAAAAGTAGTTAAGGCTGATAAAAGAGGTGAATATTATAGTAAATTTGATGAAAGTGAACAATGTTTGAATTCATTTTAAAAATTTCTTAAAAGTTAGAGCATATATGCACATATACAATATTTGGTACATCATAACAAAATGGTGTAGTTGAAAGGTGAAATCATACTATTATAGATATGGTTATAAGTATGTTAACTTACAACATTGTACCTTCATCCTTTTGGATGCATGCATTAAAGACTATTGCATAGTCACTTAATAGGGTTTCTAATAAGGTTATTCCTAACTATAGATAAGAAGGAAACCTTGTTTGAGACACCTTCATATTTAGGATTACCCAGTAGAAATAAGGTATATAATCCATATAAAAAGAAACTTGATGTAAGGAATGTTACTAGTTACTTCATCAACTATTTGAAAAAGTCAAAGTGGTACAAATTTTATTGTCTTAATCATAATATGCAAATAGTTGAATAAGTCAAGATGTAGATCAAAGGCTGATGTTGATTGCTTTTTTAACCATAAAGTTAAATGGCACTTTGAGAGTGATTGTCCATAACAAAAGAATGAAAATGTAAAAAGGGAAACAAATGAAAAGAGTAAATATTGATGTAATCCAAGAGAGCTCTAATGAAGAGGATGGAAAAGACAATGATGTTTTAACTGTGAGTAATTCTAATTCTACAAATTGACGGGTGATATACACTAGGTATCATTTATCATATGACTTTCAATAAGGACTAATTATATTCTTTTAAAGAATGAAATGGTATTGTCAGATTGGATGAAGATAGAAATTATACTATCAAAGTTAGAGGTTCATTGTAAATCCAGTTGCATGACAAAATTATTAGAAGATTGACTGTATGGTATGTTCTTAAACTCTGAATTAATTTGATTTTCGTAGGTACTCTTGATAGATAAGTGTATAAGTTTTCTAATAATGATAAACAAATTAAGCCGATAAAAGTTGTGTCAGCTATAATGAAAGAAAAATTATAGTATGGCATTTATGCCTTAGTAGGAATAACAATAATGAGGTCAGTGACTATGTCTCATTCAGGGAAGGAAAAAAGTATTGCAATATGACACACGTGGGAGAGTCATCTTGGTGAGTGAAAGATGATAGAACTTCATAAGGGAAGTTTATTGAAGGATGACAAGTGAAAAAATTTCGTGTGCTTAGTAAAAAATCTAAGACAACCTTCAAGGATGTAGTGTTTGGGGAGTGACACATATTGAAGCAAATATATGAAAAGGACAAACCAAGACATATATTGAAGCAAATATATGCAAAGGACAAACCAAGTTCAATAATGAGCAGTACTAGTTCAAAACTGGTACTAGAACAGCTTGGAACGAATGCTAAGGGGGTGGAAATTCTTGTTCAGAGATAAAACAATGTCAGGGAGAAAGCATCAATATGATATAGCCAAGTATAAAGCAAGAAGGACTTGGCAAGCAGTCAAAGATATATAGGTAGAAAGACTCAATCGACAATCATGTATACTCTGACCATCAGTAATGGGGATGGAACCATATTTCTTAAGACTAGGGAAAGTTAGTTAAAATATAGATAGATTAAGAAATTAACTACATTTGGTCATATCTTGTTAAAAAAATGTTCAATTTGAAGGACGCAGTTGACATATTGATAAAGTGTTTGCCCATAGAAAAGTTCCAAGGATAACTTAAACTTATCGATTACTCACATAGCTTGAATCTCTTAGTAGCTTGTATAATAAGAAGTATTTTTTGATTAGATGTTAGAGAATTCAAGCCAATGTGATAAATGGTGAGATATGTCTTGAATTGTAGCCAAGTAAATCTTCAGTAACTTTAGGTTTTTGGTGAAATAGAATATTAGTAACCTTAAGATTATATGGTCATTATAAAGTTTTACTATAATTAGAATTCTTCCATGTAACTATATAAATACTTTATTAATAGTTATATAAAGAGCAGTAGTTGTCATACTTCTCCTTACATTAGCTAAACTACGTAGAAAGTTATTTTTGTTCATCGAGATAGAATATAAATTCTAGGACTAGAAAATACCTCACAACAAACGTAAAGAATGGTAAAGGAGGGAAGTCATCCTTTCCAGATTTAGTTCTTTAAATTATCACAAATTCTTAGTCAGACGTCAATTTCGTTGAATCATGCAGGGACGATTAGTATTAAATAAGGTGGTACTTATTATGTATATAAGACAAGCCAACATATTTCTGTGGGAATCATCCCCAACGTAATGAGGATGATCATAACTTCAGAAAATGAAAATGTACATTAAGGAAACTATATAATCAATTCAGCGAATCCTAAACCAATAGGAACTATATCATTAAAATGTACATACATTGTTAAACATTATATAATATTCACTCATTTTGCTAAGCATTTGCTAATTTATACTCCGATGCTAATTTGTATTCATTTATTCAGCAAAGCAGACAATGGTTTCAAAGCTATTCTAACTTTCCATTCATTCATATGATAATACCTTAACAAGTATCTTATTTTCCATGAGCCTTGAGCATTTATTGTAATTGAAATCCACAAGCACCAAATAAGACAGCGCTCGTTTACAAGGCATGGTAGGCTTGTTCTCAGGTATCCCCTTCCTTAAACCCATATATCTGAAGTACAGTCACCTCCTGGATATCTCATCTCGTGGGCCAGGGAAGGACCATCAGGCTCTGCTGCAAAGTCTACAAAAAAGTTGGGGTTTATTGCGAGACCACCTTTCTCAGTATCAACATCAAGCTGCAGCATGTGGGATCCTTTCTGCAAAAGTTCAGGATAGAACTGGCGATCCCAAGGACTGAAGAGGGAGTTGGTAATGTAAAGTCGCTTCCCATCCAAACTTAGCTGGATCATCTGAGGCCCTCCCCGTAGTCGCTTCCCCTGAGCATGAAACGTCAAACTCATCACTCCACTAAACAGGAAGTCAAAGGTGTCACAGAGCTCAGATAGCATCAAAGGTGTCACAGAGCTCAGATAGCATTTCTTTCTTTCAGATTGTGGGAAAGCAAGCAATTCTACAGTTAGATATGCTTACAGAAAATCTATCCGATACCATCACTTGGGAATCAAAATAGCAATGTTTTTGTTTCCACTAGACCAAGACCAACAGAATGCAAAATATAGCATTTCAGAAGAGCATTCAGACCTTGATCTCAGGAACATCATACTGCCAGGTTTTACCATCTTCTCCTTCAGCCACTACAGGGCTACCTTTTTGTATCAGTCCACCGACCCAAACTTGTCCTGTTAAGACAGGATTTTTGGGGTCCTCAATGTTGTACTGTCTGACATCTCCATGCAGCCAGTTAACGAAGTATAGAAATCTATCGTCAAGTGAGATTAGAAAATCAGTTATAAGGCCAGGCATCTCTGGAAGAATCCAGTTTTGCACCTTCAATGGTTTCACTGAGATCACCACCTGCAAAAGTTGAGTTAGGAATCACTATGTAGCAGTGATTTGGAGTTATGGTGCATTACAAAATTAAGGACCAGCGTATTCCCTTCCAATACGTTGTTCTATCCCTGCAGATATTTCTCTATATGAGAAGCATACCTCATGGCTCCAGGGTCCCTCTTGGGTCTTGAAAAAGCGCACCATGTTACTTGTTAAGGCACACCCAACAAACCCTGTATCCTTGGAAGGGTCATGCAGAAACCTCAGCTGCATGTAGAGCGAAGCATGATATATTAGGCATTCGAATCATCATAATGGTCAGTTAACAACAAAAATAAGACATTTAGAAACAAATATGAGAGAATAAAAGCACTACTGCCTACATACGAGTTAAAGAAAGCAGGTTCTTAGATTACCTCAAGTGGTATAAGTCCGGTACTGCCAAGATCCAATGTCTGTTTCAGTTCACCATCTGGCCAGCTGTAGACATACAGATGCCTACCATATAGACCTTCTGCTACATGCTGCAGGTTAAAACCTTTAGTGAAGGCTGCAGGCGCCCCCCATGATGAACTGATCATTGTCTTGTGTCGGGGTTGGTACCAGAAATCATAGCCAAATGGTGGGCTATGCCCTTGTTTCTCCCACCTTATTATGATGAACAGAGCAAAATAGTTAAGTCAGATTACAAGTTCCGTTTCTTGTGAGGCTGATACTAGTGTTAGATAATTGGGCATATAATGAATTTTAACAAGTTCAATCTATCAAGTGAGATAAGTGAATCATGTAGAACAGACACAATAAGCCAATCAAATTTCACAAACTTGTGTTAAAATACAGGCATACAAGATTTACCTTCCTTTCACATTAAATTCTGAGTCAAGAAGAAGAAAACCACTCCCTTCGGCCTTCCCGTCCTTATCCCCAAGACATGAAACCATGACATCTCCAGAAGCAAGGCAATGGGATGTGTGTGGATATGCTAATCCAGTCTTCTGAACAATATCTTCAGGCTCAACAACTTTGTGCAAGCTTGGAGCTGTAGGCTCCTTTTGTGTGTCGACCACATATATCCGACCTGAACTGAAACAGATTTCACAAGAAAGCCTACAGTTCAGCGATTCCATCCTATATAATATACAAGTAAGACTAGATTTCTGCTTCTATTGAAGTGATAATCAAATCTTACAACCAAATTGGACGAGATCCCGTAAAGGATATTCCTGAGTCTTAATAAAGTGGCCCCAACTTTTTGACAGGAATAAAGTACGGTCAATTTTAAATTACAAAGTAAGGGCACAAAAGTTGGAAGTCTTGTATTGAAACGTTCAGAACTTGCATTTCTGATGCAGGATCTAAACACACCAGTCTGAAATGTCAAGATCAATGTGTTCATAAACTTTTCCTCCTCTATGTAGTATTGATTGCTGCTTTAAATTGGCTAGTAAATGTTGTAATTGCTCTAAACAGATTTTAGTATCTTACACTAGTGAAGGAAGGACTAAGTAACGTCGCTCAGCAGATGGATCGCCATGGCAAGAGCTGCAGGAATTCCACCCTGAATGATGCAGTTCATCTCCTAAGTTTGTTACGGGCAGTCTATGGATAACTTTTGAATAAGTAGGTGAGTTTGGATCGACGTCCACTGTGGCTAGATAATCAGGCTTCTCTATTCCTGTGCCTGTATAATGCCCCAGTTAAAGATCTTACTGCAAATCTAGAAATTGATAAAAAGTAATAATGCACGTGTAACTTGTTGATGATGAAATGTTTCAGAGGCAGACACCATTAAAAAGATGCTAGCACCGAATGAACTGTTAACTTCCCTCAACTTAAGGACGAGTCATCGATACCACTAAGAGTAGCAAAGAAGAGACCTATATTCAAAGAAGAATACAAAGCGGAGAAGGCGCTGATAGCTTTTGTATTTGGATTCTGAAGGCATAAATATAATTCTTGCATAGAAATATGACTTCACATAATCAAAGTAAACATACAACGTTATTGCATAGAATCATTCATCGACTATTACTCCAGTGGACTCCAGTCCCATTAAAAATCGAACCTTCAACAACTATTCTGGCCGAGGTATCTGTGTTCCAGATAAAGTACTAAAACTTAGATGGTGAAAACAGTACAAGAGATTTAAACTAAGACTAGAAAGAGCATAAATCTGATGAATTCAACATATATTTAGATAATTTGCTTCCATAACTGAATAAAAAGCCCCAGAATCTTCTGTAAAATCCCAAGAAAGCCACTTGCAGACACAGAGCACAGATTTTAAGAATCTCAGAAGAAGAAGAACATCACCCCAGAAAGAAGACATTAGAACGTTCGTTCACAAGCGAAAGACAAGGAACATTTTACAAATTTAACACAGCGTAAGCTACATATTATATTACTCACATCTCACTCCCTCCCAAATAAAAACGAAAGCTAAATCCAACTCAGAGTGAAGAAGAAGAACAAGAAAAAACAAAGTATAAAACGAACAAACACGGCAGGATAACACAAGAAGTAAGGGTAGGAGATAGCAATAATAAATGAAGAGTACCAGAGTAGACACAAGTAACATAAATAAGAGCTTCTCTGGGACCAGACATGGCCTCAAGAGGTGTGGCATAACCCGGACCCATCGTGCAACATCCAAGACCGTTACTTCCCGAATCCCCAGCCATCTTCTTCCTCGAAAAAAACCCACAAAGGAAGAGATTTGATAACTATATTAGATGAAAGAAGTGCAGAGACTGTGCTTAAAAGCCAGTGGGTTTTAGGGTGGAAGTGCAAATTACGTCCAGGAGAGATGTATCGTGAAATGCGTATAATGTCATAAAAGTGTTTTGGGCCTTTTGGCTGTTTGTTGACATTATAAGATAGGTCTATTTTTGTCTTTTCATATTGTATCTCAGCTCCTAGCGGACCTCTTCTACGATTGTCCCGTTACGTAACTGTTTCTTTCCTAAACCAGGATTAGGGATGGCAACTGGGCGAGTATGTCATCCTCGTACCCGTTTCATGAATTCACCCTTATTTTCATACCCACTTTTATTCCTGTTGGAGATTTTTTGGCACCTCTATATCCGTATCCGTTGGAGGTTTGACCCCCATCAGGTACCCGTTTATCCGCCTCTTTTTTTTTTAAGATAAACTTATTTAATATGAATGGATTATTTGTTTTTCTTTTAAATTTTCATGTTACATTCATACATACATACTGAATTTAAATAAGCTTATCTTTATTTAATTGCTGGGTTTGTATGTATATATATATAATGGCAAAATTGTAATTACTATATAACGGGTAAACGGGTATGGGAGGTGGTATCCCCATACCCGCCCCGATACCCGACGGGTATTTTTACTAACCTCCATACCCGCCCCACGGGTAAAAATTTGCTCTCCATATCCGCCCTCGTTCGGGTAATTTTATCGGATACCCATCAGGTTCGAGTACAATTGCCATCACTAACCAGGATTACTGAGCCGTTTGGTTTATTTTTTAAAGATTTAATTGATAAAATTAATGAGCTAAAAGTCACCAGTTTTATAAACCAAATTATTTTTTAAAATGATACAACTTGACGGTAATTATAGTGTTTTTTTTATAAATTTTATCTTATGGCTTAAGTGAGGTAGAATCTTTTGGATGGTAAAAATCTTGATGGCAAAAAAGTCTTTTGCTTTTTTTAAATTTCTATAATAGATCGTTACCACATTAATTCACGATTTAAATTAGCAAAAAATAATGCTGAGATAACACCTTTAACAAAAAAAAAATGCTGAGATAAAATTTCCTTTTTTAATTATTTTCTTTCTCAAATTACAAAGTTGGCACATGATATGTCTCACCACTGACACTAAGATCGTCACATCTTCAGTTTATGTTTGTTATTATTATAAATTTATAATACACTGGAGTCATCAAATTACAAAGTTGGCTAAAATCCTAGGGATGTGATTAGCTGCGACTCAATTAAATAATTACTCGATAGGATGTGGGATCACTGTTATGAGTTCCGTACCGTACCAGTTAGTATCGGCTAGTATGTACCGTATCGATTTAAATTTGATAAGTATTGGTTTTAAATATCGGTCGGTACCGGTCAAATTCGATTGTACTGATCGGTATGCAAAATAGTTTTTTTGCAAAATTTCAAAAATTTTCAAAATCTCTTCCCTCCCTCTCCTTCCCTCCTTTTTTTTCAAACTTTTT
>JANZLD010000005.1:13351738-13362018 GCA_026413575.1 Erythroxylum carthagenense | reverse complement strand
CGGGTCCCTACCGAATTCCCCACATTTTTCATTTTATTGCATGTTTTCTTTATTTTGTTTTTATTAGTTAGTTTCATTTTATTTTTACTCTTTTAAAAAATCTAAAATCCCCCTTTTTGTGTAAACACTGATTAATTTCTTTTCATAAACTTTACACGCACTCTCTGTGGGATCGACCTAGACTCGCCACTACTATAGTAGTAGTCTAGTTAATTAATTTTGACTAGCGTTACGACGCGCGGTCAACTCATCATCGCTATATGTATTTGGCACATTTATCAAAATTTGACTATTCATTTAAGTGTTATTTTCTCTTAATTCAAAGATTTTGCTAGAAATTTTAGCTCATGCGTATATGATTTTGAAGAAGAGGAAGGTTTTGTAAATGCATGGAATGAGATGTTACGTAAATACGGACTTAAGACAATGATTGATTGAGGCGTATGTTTGAGATAAAGGAAAAATGGGCTTTAGTGTATGGAAGACAAATGTTTTATGCAGACATGACGACAACACAAAGAAGTGAGAGCATAAATAGTGTTGTAAAGAGGCATGTCACTTATCAACACAAATTCTTAGAGTTTTTTTACCACTTTGAAAGACTCCTTGAAGATCGTAGATATGAAGAGTTAAAGGCTGATTTTAAATCAAGTATAGGTCTTCCCTCGTTATTGTATCCAATTGAAACTTTGAAATATGCAGTTAGTGTTTATACTCCTGAAGTGTTCAAGTGCTTTCAAAATGAGTGGTGTAAGTCTCATGATTCTTGTATTGAAAATTTTGGAGAGGTTGGATCGATCAAAAAATATCAAATTACCCCTCATAAGAAGAGCTATTACCGTGTAGTTACTTATGATTCATCAAATGGAAAAGTTGATTGTAGTTGTAGAAAATTTGAGTTTGTTGGAATTATGTCCTCATGTTTGAAAATTTTTACTATGATAAATATTATAGAGATCCAGTACATATTGAAAAGGTGAACACGTAAAGCAAAACTTGGATTCGTTGGGAGCTGAAAATTCTAGAATTAGCATAAGCAATTTGGATCCCAAGATATGTCAAAGTATGAGGTATAAAAAATTGTATGGGTTATTTGTTCAATTGGTTACAAAAGCATCTAAGAGTGAAGGGACTTATAAAATTGTTAAAGATTGTATTTTGAAAATGTTAGAAATCGTGGATGATAGGCTACAAGGTAATGGATCAACTATCCAACACTCAAATGCGAGCTCCAATGTTAGATTACAAGGTGAAGAGATGGTTCAATATTCAGGTGTTATAATAGATCACTTAAACCAAGATGAGAATGTAATTCATGAAAAGAACAATAGTGGAATTAAAGGAATCAATGTCAAGAAAAAAAATGTTTCAGGTAAGAGATTGAGGGGTGGCTTGGAGAAGGCTTTGAAAAAAAGGAAATCAACTAAAAAAGTTCAGACTCCAACAAATCTTACAATTGTAACACCAACATTACCATTTAATCTTGAGGTTTTATTTGTAAACTTTTTAATTCTTGAATTCCACGTCCCTTATATAATGATATTAATTTTTTTCTATTTTATATGCGAGACAGGGTACAACAGAAAATGTTCAAATTGCTCCAACAAATGTCAGAGCCTCAGTACCAACATTACCACCTAATCTTGAGGTATCATTAAAAGAAAATTTATATTCTTGAATTTTATGTCCCTTATATAATGCTATTTTTTCCCCTTTTTTGGGGTTAAACTGGATATTAGAGAAAACTTTCAAACTACATCAAGTCAATATACAATTCCCTATCAAAGAGACAACCAAGCTGAGATTTGATTAGTATTTCAAATAGCACCAGTCATTTGTTAGTTAATTTTTCATTAATTTTTTCTTCATTTCTTAGCATGTAAGTCAATTGCAAGGAATTGGGATTTTTATTGATAACTTAAATATGGTTCAAATTTACCAACTGTATTTTTTGTCTAAACAATCTCTCCAAGTATATGTGTACTTTTTAATAAAAAAGATTTACTGTTTTAACAATAAGTCTAAGTATTTTAATTATATCCTCTTTAAGTTTTTTATGGTAAGTTGTTTATGTCAATTCAAGTCAAACAATTTTTATTGAAGGTATTCCATTTTCTATGGACACGACTAACTCCCAATTGGTATTTACCTTTTGCTAAAATACTATTAATAATGACATTCTATTTAGTAACTTATTCACAATTTATTGATGATACTATTTTTTTTAATGACTCTTATGGGCACAACAACTACATGGTGTCAACGATGTGATGATAAATAACTCACGATAAAATAGTAATGTTAACTACGATAATACAGATATAAGTGATTTCGTTGAGACATATGATTATTTAATTCTATGTGCAAGAGGCATGTTTTATAAATACAAAGTAAAAAAAAAAAGTAGAGTGTTTAAGTTAATTTATGCATCTTTATTGATGAGGTGCATATTTTGTTTTTTACTGAAAATTTACAATTTCTTTCTTATACTCTCATTCGCCGTTTAGTTTTAGAATAAGTTTGAAACATGGATTGTAGAACAGGTCATCTGATGCCATATTATTGACAATTCCAATTGTACGATGATAGTAACACAACGGTTCTTTGTCTCCTCTAATTACTATCATCATCTGGTAGCCGGATGCTTTTATAATAACCTTCATCTTTTGTTTCCCTTTTTGTATCTTATTGCTAGTACTTATCTAGCCGATTCTAACTTTTTGTTAACACGGTTTCATTACCCTTGAAGAGTATCGTCATGTTTTCTTGTTTCAAGTGAATCACTGTTTGTACTTCATTGGTCAAATATGTTCTATCTCTGAACAAAATACATGTAATATATAATCCACACTATCTTTTTTTATTTAGGAAAAAGGTAAATCAAAATTTATTATGCATAGAGAATAATTTCTTTCCTTGTTTATCTATTAGGAGGACCATTATGCCTGAACTATGCAAAGAGGAATAGCTATAAAATATTCCCCAGATCTAGATCCAGATCCTCTAACCCAACATGAAAACTTGAGAACATGAAATGCTTTGTTGTTGTCTGCCTAAGGAAAGGAAATGACTGGAAAACCTTGAAAACTTGGCCTTGCGGTGAAGTCTTAACTTGTAGCTTCGGGTAGGGACTAGGGATTGTCTTTCCCCTTCTTAAATTTGTTTGACTTTTCTTAAAGAGAAGGAAGTGGGTGTGCGAGCGTCAAATAAGTACTCTAACAGTTAGGATTAGACCAATTTGATACAAACAGCCTCAAGTCTGCATATAAAAGCGTTGCCATAGGAGAGTGGCGGACATATAAGCTTCAAAGGATCTTTTGAATTAGGATATTCCGTAGCGCTTGCTTCTTCAAGCTCTGCTGGCTAGCTTCATACTTTGATCTCTTTCTGGACAAATTTAATTGATTAAGAAAATGACCAGGATTAGAGAAAATCTGCAAATTAAGTTGATCACCAACTGCCAATATCCATAAAATCATTAGTTCACAAGAAGAGTACAATAACTTCTTTTACTAAAAACTGAATTAACCAAACTATGACTCAGCAACAGCCATTCAAACCAAAGCTTACATCAATTTTACTTAATCTATCTTAACTTTATTTTTTTTATTTATACACTTCATTGAAAATTTAATCATACAACTCCAATAGATTCAATCAAGAATGTATGTACCATGCATCTAAAATAAACCTAACTTTTCTTTTAAAATTTAAAATATCAATCACACATTCACTTTTGTTAAGATATACATTATATATCTTATGATTTAGTTTTGACATTATTTGATAATTGGATCAAGATAGGATACAATAATTCTTGAATTATAGTTGGCCTATGAATTAAGAATTGTTGTATTTTGGGCTGAATTAACAATAATTCTTGTATAACTTGGAGGTTGAAATCTTAACGTTGTCTTAGATAATCTTTGACAAGAGTTTGTATTAAGATAAGACGCAATCTTGTAAAGACCTTTGTGTGGATCACGTGACCATTATGTGTTGAATGAAGAACTATACCTAGTGAAGAATTCTTGGTGTATGACGTAACCTAATTGCTGCAAGTGTCTTCAGTCGTCTCCTTTCCATGTTTTTTTTTTCAATTGTCGTAAACGTGTAAGGGTATGACTGGCTTCTAATTGAGTTTTTTTTTAATGTAATCCAAGTCTGTTTTCTTGGTGGGTGTCATCTTCTATTGGTTACGACCATTGCAAAAGAAGAAGTCAATCTTGAGTAGACATTGTGTTTTTCTCTTTGGTCTCCTTGTCGTTGATTGGGAAATCCAGTGTAGATGGTTTCAATTTGAGTTTCACACAATCTAGGCAGTTGAATACGTCTATTTACTTGGTGAACAACTTTCATATCTGTCTTGGAAGGAATTGAATTTATTAGAAAATTTTTCCTTTCTATCTCAAGTATTTGCATTCTTGTTCCTTTTTTTAATCACTTGAGTTGTTCGTTAATTGTCTTTATCGTTAAAAGTTGTTGAGAAAATCCTCTGTTGAGGTTAACACGAGTCATCGTATTACTAGTGTGAAATACTTTCACGATGAGGGATACTAGCAAAGATTGAGTGAGTCGGCTTTATAAGGCCTTGTACAAAATTATTGTTCTTTGGTGAAAGTATTAAGTTAGGTG
Source organism: Erythroxylum carthagenense (assembly GCA_026413575.1). Lineage (NCBI taxonomy): Eukaryota > Viridiplantae > Streptophyta > Magnoliopsida > Malpighiales > Erythroxylaceae > Erythroxylum > Erythroxylum carthagenense. Next base: position 13,357,383 of record JANZLD010000005.1, on the reverse strand, counting down.
ATGGCCTCCAGATATAGGCAAAGTATGTTGAACTGCTTTAACAAACTTCGATATTGATTTACATTTGTGGGTTTAATTTTTTCTATTTTTGATTGTGCCAGAAATGACTGCAATCAAAATTGGAGATTTTGGGAAAGTTCTAAGTCCTTCGGACTTTCAGTTGGTATCAAAGTGGGTCATCGAATCAAAACTTGGCACATTAAGTTGGTACAGATCTGGGTTTCACAAATATGGGTACAAGAGAAGGAGCATCAATTACTAAGCCACTACTATTAGATGATTCCAATTATCCTACGTGGAAATCACGGATGAGAGTCTTTATTCAAGCACAGGGAACAAAAGTATGGAACTCGATATTACATAGTTGGACACAATGGCAAGGGAGAAATAGCATTAAAAGATCCGTCTAAATAGAAAAGAGTTGAAGAATTAAGAGCACTTGGAAACTCACAAGCCATGTATGCCATCTTTATTGCTGTTGATTAAGGTCATTTTTTAATGATATCAATTTGTGAATCAGCTAAAAAAGTGTAGGATACTCTACAAACTATACATAAGGGATCAAAATCTGTGATAGCCTCAAAGCTTTAGATGATGGCCGTGAGAATTGAAGAGCTGAAGATGGACGATAGTGAAACCATTGGAGACTTCCATGAGAGACTGCATGACATAACAAACCAAGCATATCAACTGGGGAAGAAATATTCTAACTTGAAACTAGTCAAGAAGATACTGAGATCGTTACCTCTGAGGTTTATCCCTAAAATTGCAGCAATCGAGGAAGCTCATGTTATCAATGAATTATTATTGGATAAGGCAATTAGAATTCTTGCTAAATTTGAGATGAATCTGTTAAGGGCAAAACAAGAGAGGAGCAAAGGATTAGCACTAAAAGCTGAAATTGGTAAAGGAGTGAATGATGCAGGAGATGAATCCGCCGAAAATGAGGATATGGTATTATTGACAAGAAATTTTAGTTATTGTTTAAAGAAAGTGAAAAAAGACAGACCTGAGTTTACACAAAATGGTGGGAGTTCATCGAACAACAACTTCAAACAACAAGCTAAAACTTAAAAAGGTGAAAGAAAAGTGAAGAGAATACAATGTCATGAGTGTCAAGGCTTCGGACATGTGTAAGAAGAACGTGCTAACACCTTAAAAAAGAGAAAAGGGAAGTCCTATATGAGTCCTTAGAGCGAGAATGAATCCGAAAGTGAATATGGTAGTGAGAAGAAGTTGTGAGTAGTGCTGCATTAGTTGCTTTATACAACAAAAGTCCAGTCGCTTGTTTAACAGCAACCAAAAAGGAAGCAATCAATGATGAAAACATGCATAAATCAGAAAATTTCAGGAAAAATGCAAACGAATCAACTCAAAACTTGATATCAGATTATGATAGTGATGACAGTAGTTCAGATGACAAAAAGGAGAATATTTATGAAGCTTATGGATTAATGTATGCAAAGGTGTAAGAAGAATGAAAAGCTAAAGAAAGAAAACTTCTCCATGAAGAATATCATTCAAGATTTTGAGAAGAAAGTATTGTCTACATTAGATGAACTTGGTAAAACAAAATTGAAATTGGTTAGTACGAAAAAGAGAATAAGGATGTTCAATGGAAGAACATAAAAGTTAGAAAATTTGATAGAAATCGGTAAGATTAAAGGAGATCTTCAAGGCATTGGATATAAAAGTGAATGCTTTAAGTCGAATGATGAGAAAAATAATGCAATTAGATTTGTTCAAGAAGAAACCTCAAGGAAGAATCGGAGGTTTATACCTATATGTCTTTTTTATAGGGTTATCAGGCATATAAGGCCGAGATGCTACAAGTTACTACAAATGTTGTTTCAAAGGACTCAAAATTGAAACCTATACATTCACTATAAAATTTCCAGCAACAGAAATCCATGGTATTGAGGCACTCTTAGGTTCGAAAAGGTCAATTGCAAGCTCTTGTAGTTCTTAAATCCATGAAGGCTACTTCATATAGCGGTTGGTATTTCAACAGCAGATGTTTGCGTACTATTTGATTGACTATCAAAGATGTGTAGAAGGGCATATAACTTTCGGCGATGAAAAGAAGGCCTTAGTTATTGGAAGAGGAACACTATGCATTGATGGACTACCACACCTCAAGAATGTTCTTCACGTTGATGGATTAAAAGCAAATTTGGTGAGCATAAGCCAACTTTGTAATGATGGTTTACTGGTTAAATTTACAAGTGATAAATGCAAGATGTTAATCGAATAAGGAGAATGTCTTGTGAGTGGAAAACGATTAATAAATAATTGTGATATGTTGTAGGTCACAATTACTTGTAAATCAACCTCATATGATGAAACATAGATCTATGGCATCAAAAACTTGGGCACGTTAACTATGTGCTCATTAACAAGTTGAAGAAATTAGAAGTTGTGAAAGGTTTTCTAACCATTAACAAAAAAGATAAAACGATATGTAGTGCATGTCAAATGGGTAAGCAGATGAGAGTGCCACTTTAGAAGGTTAGACATGTTACTTCCTCATGCATACTAAAATTAATTCACATGGATTTAATTGGTCCATCACAACATGACAACACTAGTGGGATGAGATATTTTTTAACATGTGTTGATGATTATTCTAGATATACTTGGGTATCATTTTTGAAAGAAAAATTAAATGCTTTTAAGGCTTTTAGAAGTGTATGTGTGCAGGTTATGAATATGAAAAATATGACAGTGTTGAGAATTTGATCAGATCACGAAAGGGAATTTGAGAATGTAAAGTTCAACAATTTCTGTGACAGGTACGGTATCATACAAGAATTGTCAGCATCTACAGCTCCACAACAAAATGGAGTTGTTGAAAGAAAGAATCGAACCCTTTAAGAAATGGCCAGATCTACTTTGAATAGAAGAAACATGTCTATGCGATTTTGGGTTGAAGCAGCTAACACGACATGTTACATATGCAACAAAGTTTATCTTAGATGTATCTTGAACAAGACATCTTATGAACTTCGAAAGGGAAAGAAACCAAATGTAAGTTACTTTCATATTTTTGGCAGTAAATGCTATATTTTTAGAGATCGAGAACAACTAAAAAAATTAGAAAGCAAGAGTGATGAAGGGATCTTCATTAGCTATCCAACCAACAGTAGAGCATATCGAGTGTTCAATCAAATATCTAAGAAAGTGTTAGAGTCTATAAATGTTGTGATAGATGATGTATCTTAATTAAATGCTACAGTGACAGAAGAGAACTTACAAAATTGGCCTTGCGAACTAACTCAAACAAGCAACAAAATGAGAACAACAAAATTTTCAGATCTACAGTTAGTTGTTACTGGTGGAGAAACTGCTAAAAAAAAAAGATTTTCTAGTTGCTTCAGATGATGAAACCACCAAGAAACTTGATGTGAACATAATTCCTTTGAACACTCAAAACTCGACAGAGGGTGATTTAAACTAAGATTCTCCCTCACAAATTAGAAGAAGTAGTCTAGTAGAGAATGTTATTGGAGATGTTAGTGAGACAAGAAAAACAAGAGAAAAAAAAGGGTCGATTATCGAGAACTTGCGGAATATTTGTGCTATACCTCTTCATTCAAACCAAAAAATGTCAAAGAAGCCTTACAAAATGAGTTCTGGACAGTAGCTATATAAGAAGAGTTGACTTAATTTGTGCAAAATGATGTATGGGAATTGGTTTCAAGACCAACTAATGTGAATGTGATCGAACAAAATGGATGTTTCATAATAAAAATGATGAAAAGGGTAAGGTGACTAGAAATAAAGCAAGGTTAGTGGCTCAAGGGTACTCTTAAATTGAAGGAATTGATTTTGACGAAACCTTCGTGCCAGTGGTAAGACTTGAGTCGATTTGACTATTGTTGGGTATAGCATGTGTGAAAGACTTCAAGCTTTATCAAACCTTGAGCAGCCAAAAGGGTTCATTGATTTAGTTCATATAGATCATGTTTTTAAGCTAAAGAACGCTCTTTACGGTCTTGAATAAGCGCCAAGCTCTTGATATGAAAGACTCACCTAATATCTCATCAAGCAAGGTTACGAACAAGGTAGTGTAGACAAAACTTTATTTCTTAAAAAATTTAGATCTGATTTAATCATTGCCCAGATTTTTGTTGACGTTATTGTTTTTAGTTCTACTCATCCGAAAATGGCGGACGATTTTGTTCAATTAATGATACATGAATTTGAGATGAGTATGGTAGGTGAATTGAACTTCTTTTTGGGTTTGCAAATTAAACAAATGAATGATGGCATTTTTGTAGTTTGAACTTGACAATGCTAGACTTGTGATAACTCCTATGAGTGTCTCTAAGAAGCTAAACACAGATGAAAATGGCAAAAGTGTTGATGTCAGTTTATATAATAGCATTATCAGAAGTCTATTGTATTTAATCACAAGTAGACTGGATATCTGCTATAGCGTCAGAGTATGTGCTCGCTATCAAGCCAACCCGAAAGAGACACACTTAATAGCTATAAAGAGGATTATCAAGTATATTAGCAGTACTTCTAAATTTGGGATTTGCTAAACATGTGATTCTATGTCTCAGCTAGCTAGGTACAGTGATGTGGATTGGGTAGAAAATTTAGACAATCGAAAAAGCACTTTAGGGGATTGTTTCTTCTTGGATAACAATCTGATCTTGTGGTATTATAAAAAGTAAAATACTATTTCATTGTCAACGACATAAGTGGAATACATTATTGCAGGTAATTGTTGTTTGCAACTTCTTTTGATGAAACAGATGTTAGAAGATTATAGAACCGATCAGGGTGTGTTGATAATCTTGTGTGATAAAAAGAGTGCTATAGACAACTCAAAAAATACAGTTCAACATTCGAGAACAAACACATTGACCTGATGTATCACTTTATCTGAGAGCTCGTAGAGAACAAAATAGCCACTCTATCATATTTGTCTACGGAAAAACAATTGACAAATATCTTTACAAAACTTCTTGACGCAGTTAGGTTTGAACTTCTTCGACGGGCTTTAGGACAGTGTGCTTTAAATTATTAATGTAGCGCCCCCTTACCGTAGAGTACATACCGGAATACCCGTAGGTCATTCCGATACATAACCTACGATGAGGGTGCACTACGAACGATCAATTCTAAATCCTCATGGATCAACATAAAAAGTATCGCAATAATCACAATCACTAGAATTTAAAACCAAAAGATACTTCTCATTCATTTCTTAAAACCGTAAATACACAATCCAGTCTGAGACACATCCTGTACATAATCAAAAGAGACCACAACAACTCCTAACTAGTCGTCCCCAAAAGATCCCCAGCTGACCAACCTGTGAGCCATTCGTCTCTCGCCGGCACACACACAGTAGGGAATGTCCCGAAATCTGGAGCTAAGAGTCTACGGTCGCTGTCCTGAAAAATTAATTGCAATGTTGGGTGAGTTTGCGAACTCAGCGAGAAATCATCATCGATGGTCCACCCAACTCATGCATATACAAATAATTCACATTTCAACACATTCAACAAAATCAGGAAATCATATACATTCCATTCTCGCATTTTATCAGTCATATACAGCATGCAAATGTGACACTTTCTATTTTATTACGTTGTTGTGACCGTGCGCCTGAGCTCATATACGTTGAGCCA
>JANZLD010000005.1:13330639-13351638 GCA_026413575.1 Erythroxylum carthagenense | reverse complement strand
CTAAGTCAAGTAGATCTACCTACATGTGAGCATTGTTTAGCTGGTAAAATGGCACGAAAGCCATTTGGAAAGGGAACGCGAGCTTTATATATATTGCAATTAATTCATTCTGACATTTGTGGTCCAATGAACGTAAGGGCTAGATGTGGGGTAATTTATTTCATCACTTTCATAAGTGACTATACTCGGTATGGTCATGTCTATTGGATTTCTCATAAATCGGAAGCATTCGATTGTTTCATAAAATACATGAACTTTGTTGAGAATCAATTTGATAAGAAAATAAAAGCATTACTAACTGATTGAGGACAAGAATACTTGTCAGAGAAGTTTAAGGCTTTATGTGATGAGAAAGGAATAGAAAGGCAAGTAACAATTCCTAAAACTCCACAACAAAATGGTGTTGCTGAAAGACGAAATAGGACACTATTAAAAATGATTAGGTCCATGATGGCCCAAGCAAATTTACCAATCACTTTTTGGGATGATGCATTGCTAACAGCCACCTATGTACTTAATCGTGTGCCTACAAAATCAATTACTAGCACACCATATGAGTTGTGGACTGGTAGGAGACCTCATATATCAAGTCTCAGACCTTGGGGGTGTGCAACATATGTTAATGATCTCTCTCATAAACATGAAAAATTAGGCCTAAGAGGGAGAAAAAGTATCTTATTAGATACTCAGAACACTCAAAAGGATACATGTTCATTAGTGAACAAAGTAATGGAGGTGTAACTGAATTTGAATCACAAGATGTAACATTCTGAGAGAATGATTTTCCAAAGCAAGGTGAAATAGGTAAAGACCTATTATTATATGAGTCACTTGATCAGAATGATTCTGTTATGAAGAATCAAGATGGGGAACTTCAACCAAGTGGGAGCAATTTCACAAAAAGGTTCTCTATAATAACTGATCCGAGTGGGAGTAATTAGATCAATCATGAATTTGTTTATGATAAACCTCGATTAAGATGAAGTAATCAAGGGATAATTTTCCAACGTCATTTTGAGATTGAAGGAGAAATTAATATGATTGTTCCGCAAAAGAAAGAAGAGCCAAGGAATGTAAATGAGGCTCTTACTGGCCTTGCTAAAGAAAAATGGATGAAAGCAATGACAGAAGAAATGGCTTCTTTAAGCTCAAATCAAGTATGGGACTTGGTTGGCCTCCCAGAAGGGCGTAAAGCAATTGGGAGCTAATGGGTTCTCAAAATTAAGCGAAAAGCTAGTGGCAATATCGAAAGATATAAGGCACGTCTTGTAGCAAAAGGATACACACAACACGAGGGAATTAATTACGAGGAAACTTTTTCACCTGTTGTGAAGTTTGCTTCAATCCATCTTATTCTGGCTATAGTAGCTAGTATAGATCTTGAATTACATCAAATGGATGTAAAAATTGCTTTTCTCAATGGAGAATTAGATGAAGAAATCTATATGGAACAACCTAAAGGTTTCATCAAGGCAGGTCAAGAAAATAAAGTATGTCGTAATAATCAATTTATGGCCTGAAGCAGTCTTCAAGACAATGGTATATTTGTTTTAATAACGTAATCATTTTGTATGATTTTCAAATGATCTATGAAGACCATTGTGTGTATGTTAAGAGATCCAAAGATAAATTTGTGATTTTATCTTTATAAGTGGATGATATATTAATTGCTTGTAATGACTGTGTATTTCTTACGGAAATCAAAGATTGGTTATCATCTGAATTTGAAATGAAAGACATGGGTGAAGCGGCATACATTATTGGAGTCAAGATTTCAAAAGATCGTTATCGCTTTCACAAGCAATGTACATTCAAAGAATTCTTGAACAATTTTGTATGCAAGATTGCAAACCAATTAATAATCCTATTACTAAAAATGAAGGCCTTAGTAAGAGAAATTGCTAGTCAATGCCACAAGAAAGGGAACAAATGAAGAATGTTCCTTACTCTAGTGCAGTTGGAAGTCTTATGTACGCAATGATGTATACAAGACAAGATATTTGTTATGCTGTTGGGATGGTAAGCAGATATCAATCAAATCAAGGCCAAACACATTGAAAAGCAGCAAAGAGAATATTGAGGTATCTAAAGGGAACCGTGGACTATACATTATGTTATCAAGGCAATGATTTATGCATACAAGGGTATACAGATGTAGACTGAGAGGAGATTTAGATGAAAGAAAATCTACCTTAGGATATGTATTCGTACTAAACTATGGAGCAATATCATGGAAAAGTAAAAAACAATATTGCGTTACATTATCCACAATGGAAGCTGAATTCATAGCATTCTCAACTACAGTATAAGAGGTTATGTGGCTTTATCGATTTTTTGCGCATTTGGGAGTCACTAAAAGCGAAATTAATGCAGTGACCATCAACTATGATAGTCAAGCTGCAATCGCTTATACTAAAGACCCCAAATTTTATTGTAAGACAAAGCACATAGATACTAAGTATAATTATGTGAAAGATATAGTTACACGAGGAGAAGTGAATATGAGATATATATCTATGCGAGATATGATAGTAGACCTAATGACAAAGCCAATTTCTAGAGATGTATACATTGGGCATGTAAAGTCACTAGGACTACGTATATGTTGAAATGTACTGATAAAACATTTCTCTATATATGTTCACTCAGTCTAATGTCATATGTTTGGATATAATGTATATTGAAGATTATACATTGTGTATCATTTGATTCATGAATATATATGTTTGTGTATAAATATATTTTGGGATGAATCATAAGTATAGGAGACAGATTATAGATTGGTCCTCTCATACGGGAAATCACCTCTAGTGTTTACGCTCGCTAGAGATGAGGCATGTTTAAAGTTTATTATCTAGGTGATAATTGAGAGCGAAAAATTTAAACTATAAATGCTACAAGGAAATTGGTTTAAAGTGATTTATTAATCACTATATCTGTCTTACATTTCCAAACGCGAGTTTTGAATAAGTTTTTGAGTAGATGAGTGAACTAAAGTTAAACATTGAGTATGTTTGAACTATCATCTGTATGATATTTCTTGAATAAAGACGTTCAAGTTAAACGAAGTGGGTAAATACCGTAGCACATGACTCACACCATGTGTGCACAACTGAGCACTAAAGGGATTAATGTAAGTCGCAAGATCTCATCTTACATTATGTGAGACCCTTAAGGTTAAGAAGAACCTCATCATATACCCTTATGACTCTTGATTCATTCTTAAGAATTGAATTTAAGGTTTGCTACTTTAGGTTATTGCCAAAAGATCATGCAAGATGCGATCCTATGGAATAATTCTAGGAAAGTAAATTAAATTTAATTCAAACGAGAATTGAGAACAGAGGAAGGTCATTCAATTTAGATCATTGACTCGCATGAAAAGTATTCATAAATGGCCATCGTTTCTTTGGTAGAGAACTTGAATACAGTCATGACATCAGGAACTAAAGGAGATCAAAGAAAAATGCAAATGTGAGATATGACCTAGAGTATAGCATACAATGTCTGTTTAAGGATACATATGTCTCAGGATCAATTTGTTAATTGAGATGTCATATACTTCTAATAGATATATGACAATGTACTCTCGTCGTATGCTGGTCACACCGGTTATTGAATAAGTATGAGCACTGCAGAGTTTTCTTAAACCTATCATGTGTGAGTGGAAGGTGATGACTTATATACACCCATGATGGGTATAATAGTCATCATTCTTAAATAACTCCTAAAGGTAGTTATATATAGAAATATATGAAGGCAACGTTCTAGAAATAAAACCTTACTCTGTGTGTATTGGTTTTATGCTAGTTTTCTATCTTCTCTTAAGTTTACAAATAAAAAGAAGGAGATCTCTACAGTAGAAACTGAAAATAGAAAGTTCTTTAATCGGTGGAACTACAACGATCAACCAATTGTGTGTTTTTTATTTTCTATGCATATAAAATGATCTTGGTTAACAATATCTGTGATTTTATTTTATCATTATTTTTTCTAACACTTTCAATGGTAGAGGATTTTGAGCCTGACTTAGACGAGGCTTCTCTTAAAGATATTGCTCCTAGCTCTATAGTTGGATCACCACCGACTGCTCCTTCTACTGCTCCTTAAAAATAGACAAAGCAGTTAGCTCAAAAATCAGTCCACCCACCTCACATAAATTCTTTAGCCCGAATGACAGTTGATAATGCGATGTCCTAAAAATTCTATACTTTTTCTGATGCTCAGAAATAGGACACTTTCAAAAACATCGGGTTAGTTCTTGACCATCCCATTTATTTAGGTGAATTTCAACAGTGTTGGTTGGATATTCTATTATCTGAGAGACATTTATAGTAAGTTGCGTTGCTACCGCAACATTTTGATTATGAATTGGTGAAAGAATTGTACTACAATTTGGATAAAGATCTCTTGGTCGAATTTTCCATGAGTTATAAATTGGTGTATATACAAGGTAGACTAATCCAACTTGACTCTGATAGATTGAATATATTTTTAGGCTTTGATAATTTGCTTGGGAATATGGATTATAATGCTGATTGGAATGTTCCAAATGATGTGATTGCTACTATGTTAACCGGTGGACGATTAACTGCTTGGCCATCTACTTCTGTTTTGTGTGCTTCTATGTTAACATAGAAATATTTTGTTATTCATAAGCTAATGTTGGCTAATTGGTTACCAAGCACGCACGTGGTTTCAGTTTATCTGACCCAGGCAAAATTAGTATATGCAATTGAAACTGGAGAATAGTTTAATTTAGGCAGACTAATTATTGACGCAATGTTGGCAGTTATTGGTAAACCTCACTAGTTGTTATATTTTCCATGCTTGATTACTTAATTCTTATATGTCAATAACATTCCTTAGTTGGATTTGAATGTCCTTGAATCAGTAACTTTGACGAATATCTCACCTAAGGATTTTGAATGTGAATAAGCAAGCACGGGTGGTTGATCTTCCTTATACTCCATCAAGACCTTATAATACATCAGCTTCTGCCTCCATCAATCCATATACTGCACTAGTTATTGAAATCGAACAGATTGAAGGTATTTCCCAAATGGAAATGGACACACTTCATCAATTGAAATGGAAGGTTCTTCATTTTTCCAATGCCTCTTGATTGTCCTTTGTGGCATATTTTGTCCTAAGGGGGAGAACATTATGATCTGAATATTTTTGGAAATCCATTATTGGTTTTATGGTTCTGATTGAGTTTTTTGTTTTGTTTTGCTTATTTCAGATGATTGATATTTTGGATGATTGTTCTTAGGTTTTGAAGTAAGGGGAAGTTCTCTTCTTATGTAGATAGTGCACTTAATGTTTATATGTCCAATTATCTTCCTTAGGGGGAGTTTCAAATTTTTGACAAACAATGCCAAAAAGGGGAAGATTATTAAGATATATGTTATATATCTTATGATTTTGTTTTGGCATTATTTGATAATTAGATCAAGATGGAATAGAATAATTCTTAAATTTGAATAGTTGATTATAGTTGGACTATGAATTATGAATTGTAATTTTTAAGGCTAAATTACGATAATTCTTGTATGACTTGGAGGTTGAAATCTTAACGTTATCTTGGATAATCTTTGCAAGAGTTTGTATGAAGATAAGATTCAATCTTGTAAAGACCTTTATGTGGATCACTTGACCATTCTGTGGTGAATGAAGAACTCTACCTAGTGAAGACTTCTTTGTGTATGACGTGACCTAATTGTTGCATATGTCTTTAACCGTCTCTTGTCCATGTTTTTTTTGACAATTTCCATAAACGTGTGAGGGTGTGACTACCTTCCTATTGAGTTTGTTTTAATGTAAACCAAGTTTGTTTTCTTAATGGGTGTCATCATCTATTGGTTACAATCATTGGTTGCAAAAGAAGAAGTCGATCTTGAGTGGGTGCTGTGTTTTTCTCTTTGGTCTCCTTGTTGTTGATTGGGAAATCTAGTGTAGCTGGTTTCAGTTGACGTTTCATGCAATCTAGGTAGTTGAATATGACTATTTACTTGGTGAACAACTTTCAGATCTGTCTTCGAAGGAATTGAATTTATTGGAAAATTGTTCCTTTCTATCTCAAGTATTTTCATTCTTATTCCTTTTTTAAATCACCTGAGTTGTTTGTTAATTATCTTTATCATTAAAAGTTGTTGAGAAAATTCTGTATTGAGGTTATACTTTCAAAGGTTGTGAGGATGAGGGATAGTAGCAAGGATTGAGTGAGTCGGCTCTATAAGGCCTTATCTAAAATTATTGTTGTTCTTTAGTGAAAGTATTAAGCTGGGTGAGGGCTCTATAGATGTAGGCAAAGTGTGTTGAACTATGTTAACAAATTTCGGTGTTGATTTACATTTGTGTGTTTAATTTTTCTATTTTTGATTGTGTTAGAAACGACTGCGATCAAAATCGAAAATTTTATGAAACTATTAAGTGCTTCGGACCTTCATCTTGAAAACACATTCACACTCTTCAAGTATATTTTAAAATAATAAGAATAACTTATTTAAGTTTTTCAAACAAAAACTAAAATTAGTAAAAAAGAGGCTACCTTAAACCCTTCATTGTGACACAATTGAAGAATCTAATGGGTTGCATAAGAGAACAACTTTTTAAAAAAATCAAATAAAAAATATGTAAAGAAAAAAAGAAGTTTAGAAGATTCGACTCATTTTGCTCTTTATGAATGTCAAGAGTGAACTGAGCCTTATTTTGCTCTTAATAAAAGTCCAAAATGAGCCCTATTTTGCTTTATTTTGTTCTTTATGAGGGTCAAAAGTGGACCCTATTTTATTCTTCATGAGAGTAAACCCTGGGCAGGTGCTCTTCCTGCCCTTGCCCAAGACTGGGCCTGAGCCTATCTTTCCTTCCTCTACTCCCATGTGTAACACAGTTCACCAAAGGCTCGGGTCAAATTCCTTTTAGAGATCCATTTCAAATAAGTTGGATTCTATTTTCTTTTTCACAATAAAAATAATTAATGGAAAAATAAATCCCATAATCATTTGTTTTCATATAAAAAAACATATTAGTTTTACATTTACTACTCCATTTTGTTACACTTCTCATCCGAAATGTTATTGAAAATGTTTTAACCATAACTATTATTAATTGAGCATAAAATTACATGAAAAATTTTATGTTTATTTTAATTTGATTGAATTATTGAGCTTAGAGAGTTTAAGAATTTAGTGAATGAAAAACACAACTTCACAATGTTAGTAATGGTGGGAGATAAAGTTCCTCAAATAGTACTGTAACATCGTAATACCATAAGGCAAATACCAGAATATCAAAAGATATTCAAGTACATACCCTATGATAATGGTATGTTGGAACAAAAGCAATTCCAACTTATACATGACATCACTAACATCGTTTAAAAGTCAACAAATTTTAAAACCCTTCATTTCATTCATACACCTAATTTACACTGTTTCCTTTAAACAAATATTTACAAAACCTTTTATAGGTTCTAGCCAAAACTACAAAATATAAGACTCCACACTTTTGGGGCTAGCTGACAAACCTTTAAGCCATAACAAAATTCCAATGGGGTCCTTAAGTCCTGTCTAAAGCCCTTGGTCTCCTGTCTCGTATATGAAAAATCACATTGTAATTTTGATGAGTTTTGCAAACTCAGTTGAGTGAACCATCATTGATGATTTCATCGGATCACATACACATATTTCACAAATATTCATTCAGATCATATTAATATTCCTGATATTCACATAACACGGTATCTCATATGATCACACAGTTCACATAGCTAAGTGTAGTGATAGTTCATATCAATTTATCACTCATTTAAGCTTTGCATATCATTCAATGGGTTTCAATCTTATAATGCTATATGCATGAGACTCATATTCGTTCTTATTGTTGTGACCGAGTGCTTATTACATATTTATACAAATACTGGCCCATAGGGCTCAGTCAAAACAGAATAACAGAGCATAGCTTTACGTGCAGAATCAGAAATCATGGAGTAAAGCTCTACGTGGAAGTGCTTCATACTGGCTACTCAAGTCACTACGCCTTTATCTGAGCATGCATTTTATGAAATGCATCAAATACTGATTATGCTATATCAGACAATCACATATGATATTCAATTAGAAACTCATAATCATCGGACCTAAGTCTGGCATTCAACTTTCATTGAGAATTCACATATCATATAGGATTTCACATCAATCAGAACACTTCCAATACATGCCCAACTATTAAACTCCTCGGACTTTAAGTCCGGAATTCAAAAAGTTTAATAATATTGGAAGTTTAAACAAATCAAATCAAATCAATCCTAGGAAATCATCTAGGTTAACTCACAATACACTCCAAAATGCTATTGCCTGGATGGTCCAGCAATATCCAACTAGCGTCCAATGAGTTCTTCTATAATAGACAAAACACATTAACAAATATCACACTTTTGCACAATTGGAAAAATATTCCTCAATGCACACGCACTTATACAATATGCACAATGCATATTCAATGACAATTCAGGGGTACTTTATCGAGATCCTTATGAACAAATCATTCAGATATCAAAGCCCTCATTAATACCATGTATACTTATAATTTGGACCAATAAAAAGCAATGTGAAACCAATTATACAGTTTCATTGACCACTTCAGATTTTCTTCCAAGTCACACTTTCGGGTCTACTGTTCACATTTAATTAGAAAGCAAAACTGATGTAATTTGGTTATACTCTTTGCTAGAAAAGTGTTCCTCTATGTCTTATCTTTCCATTGGCACTAAAATCACTCAATTTGGTTAGGTAATTTGGAAGATATGCCTCAAACATTATCGGGTTATCCATATTCAAAAATAGTATACTATGCATAACTTCCATCCAGAATTTCAACATCTTAGAGACTGAATCACAATTCGACTTTTTCATATGATTTGTAGCCCTATGTCTCTAGTTTACTCCAAATAAAAAAACATCTCATTTGGAATCCTATATATCCATATATAATTAAATCACTGAAGTATGTTCAGTAAAACAACATTAGTTCGTACCATTCCAACAAATTCTCTCACTATTGTTCAATCAATCTTTTTCAATTCAATTATACCTGAAAAATGTCAATAAATGCATTTACAGTCATATGAATATGCAAAAATGTGCAAGTCACTCTTAACTCATACATGACGTAAATTTTCCTAATTTCGCAGTGATTTCTCATAACTCGCTATTCTAGCCTTAACATGAGTAACAGGATATTACAAGTACGACCCAATTAGAGGTTGAAGAAGACCTAGCTAAAGGTTGAAAAGATCACCCACTCTTTTGCCAAATGACGACGTTTTCATTTAAAATAATAAAATTAACATAAGACGAAATTAGGGAGGCTCAAACATGCGCCATCTAAGATACATGGAGAGCCATTGTCAACTAAAATAAGGATCGTTTCTAATAAGCAATGTCTTCCTAAACATTTTGTAGCCCAAAGAAACATTTGAAGTCTAAGTTCGTAATTAAAATGCTTTCTGAATTTATATGATACATTCGTAATTTACATGAATATTGTTATGTATTTTCTATTTATATAATTGTATATGTGTTTTCTTTTTATACTTGTATTGTGAATAAAATTAAGATAAAATGTTTCAGTAATTAATTAATTTATTATTAGGGTTTAGCCGCAACAATTCTAATTGTATAAAATTATATGTTTATGTATTTAATCACATAAGGTTGTCAAACATTAAATTGTAGTTAATTGTTTTAGTCTAATAAATTTTATTCCACAAGAATTTTTATAATATTAAAATATTTGGCTAAGATAAAATATTAAAAGTCTCCTAATTTAGCCACGTGAATTAAGAATAAAGAATTGTTTTGATAGTTTTATTATAAAGTTTGTATAAATCTTTTTGAATAAAAAATTGAGCCCAAAGACAATTTTTATATCATTAGATTTGTGTTATGTAGATATGTTTGCATTAGTAGACATATGTTCGAAATATTTAGCTCAAAATTTGTTTGCTAAACATATATGTTATGAGGGTAGAAATTCAGACTGTTGATATCAATTCCGACTTTCCGACGTTGAATGGGGAGAGCTATAAGGTATAGACGGAGAGAATTCTCCTTTATTTGGAGTGGTTGAATCTTCATTATGCTATAAAGAAAGAGGAACCACCTAAGGTTACTTACTGATAATAGTTCTGAAGATGTTAAAGCCCTTTATAAGAATTGAGAATGGTCTGAGTGACTAACTACCTTATTTATATAAAAATAATATCTACTACAAACTGTGATTTATCGTACTAAAATGAAAATCTCCTTATATATTTTTAATAATTCATGTAAACGTTAAATTACAGAAATCCAGTGAAGAAAGACAAGCGCTTGACTTATAATACGAGACCTCGCGTAAAGAGATACAGTTAACCACTCGCCGGCGCCGATAGATAGCACCGCCGTTGTATCTAATCTTACGGTTACAGAAAGCGAAACAACATGGCTCGTAACGAAGAGAAAGCACAGTCGATGCTAAATCGCTTCATCGCACTCAAAGCCGAGGAGAAGAAGAAGCCCAAGGAACGCCGCCCCTATCTCGCGTCAGAATGCAGGGACCTCGCCGAGGCGGACAAGTGGCGACAGCAGATCATGCGGGAAATTGGCCGGAAGGTCGCCGAGATTCAGAACGAAGGCCTTGGAGAGCACCGACTGCGCGATTTGAACGACGAGATCAATAAGCTCATTCGCGAGAAAACGCACTGGGAGCGTCGGATTGTCGAGCTCGGGGGTCCTAACTATGCGAAGCACGCACCAAAAATGACGGATTTAGAAGGAAATATCGTGGACGTCCCAAACCCTAGCGGACGCGGACCTGGATATCGTTACTTTGGAGCGGCGAAGAAGCTTCCAGGAGTTCGTGAACTGTTTGAGAAGCCTCCAGAGCTGAGGAAGCGAAAGACGAGGTATGATATATATAAACGGATTGATGCAAGTTATTATGGATATAGAGACGATGAAGATGGAGTGTTGGAGAGAGTGGAGGGGCCCGCGGAAGAGAGAATGAGGGGGGCCGCGGTGGAGGAGTGGCGAAGGATGGAGGAGATAAGACGAGAGGCGAGGAGAGGGGCGATGGAGGTGGTTAGTGTGGGGGCAGAGGTGTTGTTTGAGGAGGAGGAAGATGTGGTGGAGGAGGAGAGGAGGGAGAGGGAGAAGGAGAAGGAGAGGAACGAGAAGCAGAGGGAGTTTGTTGTGCACGTGCCACTGCCAGACGAGAAGGAGATTGAAAGGATGGTGTTGGAGAAGAAGAAGATGGAGTTGCTGAGTAAGTATGCTAGTGATAAGTTGATGGAGGAACAGACTGAGGCCAAGTCCATGCTTAATATTCAACACTAGTAGGTCGGTATGGCTTTGCTTACTTTAGCTTGATTTGCTGTAGAATATTTATTTTGGGATTGAAATCAAGAATTTGATGTATGTTATTCTTGAATTTAAATTGCTTCAACTTATGCAAGTGTCGAAATGAGCACACGTAGTAGTCTATATTTGCAGGTTTATTGTTCGCTATATGTGCTAATGTTCGGTTTATAGTGCTTTCATTTTGGATAATATGTAGGTAGTTAGAATTGCAATGGCTATTTTTTAGTGATTTAGAGTGGCGGTTACATCTGCCCATAGTTGGTTGTTTTGCAGAACAAGGATACAAATACTCAGGTCTTCGTCTAATATTCTGTGCCTTCTTTTACTAATGACTTTGCTAGTTTGCTGTGTCAAGCAAGCCTGTTAACGGTGGAAAATAAGGCCTCTCTTTGAATGTATCTGGCTTGTGTTAAGCTTTCAATTCCATTCAATTGGCAAAGCCAGTCATATGAAAAAAAATCCCTCTATAGACTTTTTCAAGATATGGCTATGTCAAACACTGCTTGCCTTTAGATTACGCCGCACAAAGCAATAGTTGCATATATTTGCTACCATTGTTGAACTTACGGTTTGTGAAAGCAAACTACCAAAAAATCATTATCATAGTAATAAGGTTTTGCTCAGTTATGACTTCATAAGACAAAATTTATAACCAGTGCATGTGTGTTTCCTCTTTCTGGTAGTATCCTTTGCACTTCAAATTCAATATGTTTCATTTGCACTTGTTCTACAGAGTCAATATTTCAAATTGCTAGGGGAGAATATTTAGTCTTTATGGTGTTTGATATCATTATCAGTTTAGACCTTGGTATAAATAGAAGTCCTTAATCATTTAGTTTATAATCTGAAGCAATTCTCATGATCTTAAAGTTTTTCCTCCATTCCATTAAAATGTTCTTGCGTTTTTTATGAAACCAGGACTTAAAGCCAGCGATGAAGAGTCTGATTAGACAGGGAGTCTCATTTTCTCGTTCTATCCGGTCTTGATCAATTCCTAACCCTTTCTTGCATTTGAGCATTGGACAGAATATCCAAATTATTTCAGCATGCCAATTAGTAGAAGTTTCAAAGTCATTCATGAGGGAAGAGCTGGTTTTTGTTCCTTAAGCTTAGTTTTTCTAAGGCTGATGAACGTTTGGGCATAGTATGAGCTTTAATTTGACTTCCATATGGCTCTCTCGACCTGTATTTATTTCTTGACTTTCTAGCTTGTACATTTATATAAGTTAGTGGTCTTATGCATAAGTTGATCAATAGCCTAAAAAATATAGTTTCTTGCTCTAACTTTAACTTCAAAGTTTTGTTTGGCTTGCTGCTGAAAGCTATTATTCATCTGTGCTGTTATCGATGGCTAAAGTTATGGTCATTGTGCTTTTTACAAGCTCCACAAAACTACATTCTTTTTTTAAAAATTATTTTTACCCTGTGAACTTCTGGTCAGGGCAAGGCGAATTAAATTGGAAGTCAAGATACGACTTTTCTCACTTGGTGTTCAAGTGGCGAGTTGGTTGCCCACAGCTAGCATGTAATGATCTAGAATTGTAAAGTGATTCATATATAAAAATCCTTCTGCAGTGGTAATGACGATGGCTAGGGGGGTTGAATCTTTTAGACAAAACTGGAGCTGGTGCAACAGTTCTTTTGACTTGTTGCGGTTGTAGCGTGGAATAATATCAGCTACTTTTTAGTGAATCTTATGACCCAATGCCGTTCAGTTTTAGTAATGCTAATTTGGCTTGGCTGTCACTTGAGTTCGTAACATGGGAATGTCACAAAGTATTTAGATAAAGGAGTTGAATTTGGAACATCCCTGTTTTTGCTTACTAGGGAACACATTCTGGGGTTGTTTAGTTATTATAAAGTTGCAAACGCCACGCGTACCTTAGTATTTGCCCTCAGTTGCCCTATTTTATTGTTTCAATTATATTTGGGGTTTCTGCTGCTTTGTCTACTATTGACTACGGTTTCAGCAAGAAGAAAGCACTCCACTGAACTAAGTGAAGTGACAGAACTCTCATTGAGCTCAGCGACATATAGCTATATATCACTGCCAAGGAATAACGTGAAACGGGATGGGATAAATTATGTTCGCCACTGCAACTTCAGAATTGTTAAGTTGGGCCGTCTCGTCTTATGACTCTTATATTTGCAAGTTTTGTAGGTCTGACCTGTTCATTATTAGAAACCCCATCCTCATCAGCATGTTAACTGAACTTTTAAAACTCAGCCTTAAGCCCACTACCTATGTTGAAGAGTCTTATTGTCTTCCGGCGTCTACTTATATATATACATATATATATTTCTGGTTGTATATATATAAAACCAGAAATTGTCTTGGTCCCTACTCCCTAGCCATTTAATGGTAAATTCAGTCATTTTCTCAAAAGTAGCACGACGAATGGATTTGTCGTAGCTGTATCTTGAACGTTATCTGCTATAATAATAATAATAATAAAGGTATAGTTATTAGTTGAAGGAGCAGGTATGAACAATTGGGATCATTTCCTTGTAGCAGAAGATGTGTAACTATTTGCCCTAGAATCTTGCAGGCGTGGCTGTAATTAAAACTTGGAAATCCATTGTGGAATTTGGTAAGCTGCGACTTTCAATATCTTGTTTAGCTTTTCAGCCGTATTATCAACAGCTGTCAGTTTTCCTTTTAATTTTAATTACATATTATCTCTGGAGTTCTTTTCAATTTTTTGGCTTGGCTTGTAAAACTTGACAATGGTATCTGTATTTTGCAAGGATCCAAGCCAACGAGTTTACAACAGCATCATTCCTTCTCTTCTCCTTGTCTATGGATGCATGTGGCTAATTGCTCCCCTCGTTTTAAGTTTTCGCAGTTCGCTTATTGTAAAAGATTTTATTCAAAGTACATGACTTACGATCTATATCAATTTAAAAGATACAAAATTATAATTGCACTTCTGTCACTCACATACGCAACGGTCAATCGTATGCTTGTTTGTGTTAATATAATTTATAACTATAAAGCAGTTTTTTAATAATTTAAAATAATAGATATATTGTAAGAAAATAAACGAAATCAATTGGAGGTGACTCTTACACTACATAAATGGAAAACCTGGCCTAGTTGGTATATTCCTATTATTATACGGAGATTGGTGGCACAAACTTTACAAGAGAAGCGTGCCTGCAAGTGAAATTGATCCAATAAGTAGCAAAATAATATAATTTTCTTTTTCTTAAAATTGAGAAATAGCGAAATAAAGCCTACAGTCTCATTTTTGTTTCTTCATCTTTAGTTGAATATTATAGAAACAAGGCAGCCTGAGACTATCAATGATCCTCCACCAACCACTGCAACATTTATGATGATTGAAGGCCTCGATTTAGCATTCAATACTGTCAAATGACATCAATGAAATTAAAGAAGGCCATATATCGACTAGTAAGTATAATATGGTAAAGGTCTCTACAACATATGCGCGTAGTCATAAAAGGTACCGACTTTCAACCCATTTTAGTTTCTATCCTACCTAATTCACAAGGACAACACATCCTAATAAACAAACATACACACTCCCACACCCCAACTCATCTTCACGATATTTGCTGGTCTTTTGATTCTGAGCAAACACAAAAGTTACTTCAGGTTGAAGGACTACATCAATGAGAATATCAGAAAGAATATATAATATTTCCATGCCAAAAGACAACATGAGTAGCAATCTATAGCTAAGTTTTACAAATCAAAACAATGCTGCCTATCTAGCATCCCTTCTCCCACCTCATGTAATAAATCAATCGGTTAGCTTTATGCATCCAATAGATATCAGATTTAACCCTAATGGTGCATCTTTAGACCGGTTAAGATCATGGAAGAAAAAGAAACATATAAGACCAACCAATAACGTGAAACCGTGACACTCTGGTGATCCCTATGATCTCTATGGATAATCTGTAGAATCAGAAAGGATGGGAATGTTTACCTTTTTCCCCTTTCTTCTCTTCAAAATTCTTATATGCTTTCCACTTGCTACCGGGCATCGTTTGAAGTAAATGTGTCAAACGGTTTTGGGGGAAGACTTGTCTGACTCTGAGAATAGGATGTACCATCAAACGTCATTGACGAACCTTCATCAGCTTGCCATCTGTGAAGGGCTTGAGGAAGGCTCATATGAAGGTTAATTCCATAACTTTCTTCCTCTTGTTGGCTAGCAGGCCTCCATTGTTCAACAAGGGGACTCAAAATATTGACAGCATGCCCCATATCAGGTCTTTGGTACGGTTCACGAGCAGTGCAATGTCCTGCTAGCTCAGCCACTCTATAAATGCTGTCTAAGGTCTCCTCATCGGGGTTAAGAGTATCATCGAGTGCTTTGGGAATGTTCTCCTTGCTTATTAGGATCCTGCGGAACCAAGTGACAAGATGAGCTTTCTCATCTGGCACAGTGTCATCAAGGGCTTTTCTTCCAGTTAACATCTCCATTAGAACAACTCCAAAGGCAAAAACATCTACCTTTGTCGTCACCCTTCCAGTAGCTGAAAGGACAAGAATCATTAACAAATCAACAAGAAATAAGAAAGCAAAATGTCCATCAAAATTCGTCAAGGCCAAAAGAGCATAATTTTGGAAATTTAAGGATTGAAACAAACCGCGTATAAATGCACACAGAACAATAAAAGAAAGAAAATGCATTTTAACAACAGACTCAAAGTTGTAGCCAGATATAGAGTTTTATGTTACGGAAGATTATTAACACAAGGCAACAGAAAAACAAAGTCACGCTGATACATTCAAAAAATTATGACTTCAAGGACAGTAAGAAAAGAATTCACATTGTCAAGCCCATCCCTTCAAACACCTCCCACCCCAATATGAAAGGAATAATTTGAGGACGCTTTCAAACTTCTGACCAATTTGGAAAGGTTTAAAAATTCTTTAGAAAATTGTCTCACATATTGAACATGGAAATATAATACGAAGTCAGGAGTAAGAACTACAAACCATAATGAGTTAAGTCTTATATCATTGTGTCGCAAGGTGTAGCAGGATTTTGAACAATAATGAAATAGTTCTGTCCCTTTGTCTAAGAATTACAGTAATGCAACATTCTGGAATTCAATTCCGGTTATATTGTTTTTAAAAATTATACCCAACTTTCATGTTTTTTTCTCAATGAGACAATGAGACATGCGCAATGTGGTGTATCCTACCTTTTTAGTCTCATGTGTTTGCTGAAACGAACCATGCATCATAGGTCAACACTTTAACAATTGCAATTGGCATAAAAACAAAGATAGATATGTGGCAAGCTACTTACCAGCATATTCAGGAGCAAGATATCCAAATGTGCCTGCCAATCGTGTTTCCACTGAATACTTTCCATCGGGTGCATTTCTAACCAAACCAAAATCTGCCACTTTAGCTCTCATGTCATCCCCTAGAAGAATGTTTGAAGGCTTCAAGTCTCTATGAATGAAACTTTGTTGAGCTAAACTATGCAGATACTCGACTCCTCTTGCCACATCCAAGGCAATGGTAACACGTTGTTTCCATGTAAGTGGAGACAAACCACGTTCATGCCATTCAAACAAATGCTGTCCTAGTGTACCCTGGGGCATATACTCATAGACCAAGAGCTTCTCGTTGCCGTTCGTACAGAATCCTAACAGGGCAACTAAATGTCTGTGTCTAACCTTGGTAAGCACAGCAATCTCTGCCTGAAACTCATTCAAACCTTTGGTGCCCATCGAGGAGAATTCCATCCTTTTAACCCCAATCTTAGTCCCATCATGCAACTCCCCTTTGTAAACAACTCCAAAACCACCCCTTCCAATGACATTATCCTCAGAAAAATTGTTTGTCACTTGTCTAAGAACTTCAATGGGTATTGCCGCATTCCCACCCTCAAGAATCTTATGGCCACTATCACCACTAACACTTGGACTCCGTAACTCACTAGGAGTTTCAATACGACCATTAAAACCATCCTCCACCCCATTCTTAACCATGGCGTTCCCTCTATTACCTTTGTCCACCCTCCCAAACTTATTTTTCCGCTTCATGCATTTGTACAACAAAAACGCCAAAACAGCAAGGAAAACTACAGCAGCAATAACGATTCCAGCAATTACACCCCCTGATGTGCCATTTGAGCTTCCACTGGATGTGCCAGAACCGGTACCAGGTGATCCCGGGCTGCCACCAGGGCTAATTTCGGTACCTAAAAGAGCATTCCCCGGTCTAGTTATAAATTTCACAGTATTGGGAAAAACTGGGACTTTACCAGATAGATTGTTGTTGGAAACATCAAGGAAGCGCAACTGTGGCAATTTCGTCAAGCTATCAGGAATGGAGCCAGTCAAATTATTGTCATTAAGATACAAGTTCTGCAGTGTAGTGAGATTTCCAAACGCAGGTGATATCGTCCCCTGTAAACCCTGCTTTGACAAAGTCACAATAGTAATATTCTTCTTCCCTGCATCACATGTAATAGAAGGCCAACCATCACAAGCATCATTACCTCCCCATTTATCAGACAGAGACACGGGGTAACCAAAACCCCCAGCAACCGCAAGCAAGATGTCGACTTGCGGATCACATGCAACTCCAGGAGCAGCACAATAATTATTGATACCATCATTCACAACCTTGACAGAGTTAGGAAACACAGGGTTGCGACCCTGCAGCTTGTTATTTGACAAAGAGACATTGCGGAGCGAAGGAAGCGAAATCAAAGAATCCGGAACAATTCCAGTGAGCAGATTGTCTCGCAGTTGCAGGTCAAAAATGTTCTTGCATTCAACAAGATCAGGAATTGGACCAGTAAACTGATTTTTGTGTAACCAAGCCTGAACCAACTGGGTCATAGAAGCAAGCACATCGATTCTACCACTTAAACCCATCTGTTGATTATTCAACCACAAGTTCTGTATACCAGAACCACCCATAGAAGCTGGCAAAACACCAGTCAGATTATTGTAACTCAATCTCAAATTCTGCAAACTTGGCAACGACCCAAAAATGTCCGGAATCGAACCAAAGACATTAGCTTCATTAGCCGTCAAATTAGTAAGAGTGGTGGAAGCAGCGAGATCGAGAGGAAGTTGCCAAGGAGCAAGATTTACGTTGGTCCCCATACTCAAAGTCTGCAAACTCGTGAGACCCTGAAAGCAACCGACGGGAACGGAAGTGAAATTGTTGAAGTCAAGGAAAATGAATTGAAGGTTAGTGAGATTAGCGAAGGAGGGTATATCGCCGGAGAGCATGTTGTTTTGGACGGACAACGACTGAAGCTCCGACAAGGTTGAGATTTCACCAGGTAGAGAGCCACGTAGATTCCGGCGAGTCAGAGAAATGGAAATGACATGCTGATTGGTTGAATCACAGTTAATGCCGTCCCAATTACAGAACCCGTCGGAAGCGAATCTTGACCAGCCGGGTGGTAATGGGCTTATGGACTTGGCGAGTTTGACGATAACTGCACCGTCGTCGGCGCTGACCGGAGAGAGGAGGAGGAGGAGGAGGAGGAGGAGGAGCTGGAGGAGCAGAAGGAGGAGGGGATGACCCATGTTGGTGGATCCCACAAACAGAGAGTGAGAGAAAGCGATTGAGGTAAGAATGAGTGTGTCTAGGCGTTACAAGTTAGAAAGCGAGAGTGAAGGACCCCGATGTTTTAGGTATGGTTTGATGATTGCAAAAACATAATATCATCGTTAATTAAAACCATGTTTATAATAAAAATTATTATTAGGTAACAATGGGAGGTGAATTTTCTTTTTTGTTCATTCTACTGTTATTGGTCTGATTTACTTACCATCGTGCTTGCTCATTGCCAAAATCAGTTCTTATAATGCCCACATGTACTAACATATTAAGCTCCTTGCGTAATGCATTCACATTCAAAAGTTACCATAAGTCACCATAACATATTTTATGATCCGGCTATATAGTCCTTTTACTTGTTTCCAGGAGGTCTAACCTTAATTATCGGGTTAGATTCAGTGGCCCACTTCCTATTTAGCTCCAAGCTCCCCAATCATAGGCAGTTTGACAGGACCTCAACTCTTTGGTTCAAGTCAAAAGATTGAAGGCGTCAGTTCAGGGGTGTTTGTGTTTCGCTAAAATTAAAATTAAAAAAAGGCTATCTTGTTTTTAATAACGAAACATATTAAATATTTCTTGTCTTTAAGATGTACACGTGGAATTTTAGTTTTTTTTAAATATAATTTTGATTTTAACTCTAACCCTAATCATATAGGACACTGGAAATGGCTTCTGGGATAAAATTTCAACTCTTATCATAGGTTTTGGTCATAATGCTTGGACCATTTTTCCTTATTTCCTTAGGATCGACTATATAGGACGACCATACTTCTGTCGGATTATACATTGCTTTATCCAATTTGTCAAATACAAGCCCTTGTGTAAGGAATATTGTGGGCCTAATCTTCACTTTGACAACTTGTCAGAAACGAATAAGACTCGCTTCTTGAATCCTCCGTGTTGCCATCTGCCTCCTTTCCGCAACAAGCCTCCGTCTTTTGTTGAGATTATCCATTTAATTTATTATATTAGATGGTTGAGATTAAAGAGGTACTAGATAAGTACAAAATAAAAGTTACAAAAGATTTATACCTTTCGTCGTCATGTAATCTCAAATAACAAAAGATAAAAAGAAATTGCGAAATAAGAAAAGGATAACTCGAATTTCAAAATCTCCTATTTTTCTTATTTTCTCTCAACTTTTGGTGATTAAGAATTAACTTAATCATTAAAATACTAACGTTAAAGAAACTTCCAATATTGTTTTGTAAAAGCCCAACAATCAATTAAATAGGGTTGTACTCAACATTAAGTTATGTATGCACAACATCAATTGGCACCTTGTGTGAAATTGGATTAAGCCAAAGTTAAAATGAGTGTTTTTGAAGATTTTACAATGGGAAGATCAACAATAATGAGAGCTTCCTAGTAGAGAAAGTGAACAAGATCAATTTAGTGGATGTCATATTCTTCGATTTATAAGGACAAATCAAGGGACTTGTAGATATATTTCATCAATAATAGGAAACTCTCACACTAGCAAAAAGACATTGTTTAACCTAAAAAATCATCAATAACAACGCATTTCGAGAATGACCAAAAGGCCAACAACACCATCAAGTCTAAAGAATTGCAGACGTAAGAGAAACTTTTCCATCGCATGGTCCTTGAAGGAGGGACACAAAAACATCGCCATATCTTTTGATGTCTTTTAGGACTAGGCCTCGACTCATCTGCCCTACAAGTATGACCTTATCATGAACTAAATCTCTATTCTTTGCATCCCATTAGGATATATTGCTCTAATTTAGACCTAGTTGCCTTCCTTTTCTCCTTACTTAACTATAACTTAAGAGGTGGTCGACTACGTGACTTAGTGCCTGTTTGGATGAGCTTATTTCAGTAGAGCTTTTGTTAGTAGGGCTTTTCTCAGTAGAGTTTTTCTGATAAGAGTTTTTCTAAGAATTCAGTAGACTGTTTGGTTGTCAATTAAAATAACAACTTTTTGAAAAGAGCTTCATACAGTAGACTGTTTGGCAACATAAAAATGAAAAGCACTTTCATTAATTTTAACTATA
>JANZLD010000005.1:13311256-13321591 GCA_026413575.1 Erythroxylum carthagenense | reverse complement strand
CAGTAAAATAGAAAACAATTTATGGCGTACTCAGAATAATTTTTCAAACCCATTAACCACGTTAATCTCAATAAAATTGCCTTAGGCACAAAAACCGGGAATTATCATGAATGCATGTACAGTATTTCCATGTGCACAATTAATACTGTGTAGTAATCCTATTATGCATGAACTGTACTAATTATTCCCTACCAATCCCATCCTATGACCAATTTCCTATTTTTCCCTTCCAGTAGGGGTTAGGATGTTACAGGATATATGTTGCCCATAAATACAGAATTTAAATTAACAAGAATCAATTTGTTAATTATGGTGTAAATGGAAGTAAGAGATTAAAAAAAAAAAGAAACTTAGAATGAAAGAAAATGACGAAACTAATGCATAAATACGGAAATTGAAATTTTCCTAGTGAAAAAGTCAACTTAGATGCAAAGATATGTAAAGACACTAAATAAAATAGGAAGTTAACAAAAGAGGAACCTATAATCACGCCAACCCTAAAGATGAAATTTTTGCTTGTTGACTTTTCCAACTAATTTTCCTAATTTAAAATATGACTAATTCCAACTAACTTCCTAAATGACCAAATCTAAATTTTGGTTATTTCCGTTTTAATAATTGCCATAAATTCTACCCAAAATATGTATAGAAACAAGATCTCGCCACCAACCAAATCAAATCTTTCCTTTTTCTTAACAACTAATGCTTTTTTATAAAATGCTAGTAGCAGATTTTTTTTCATTCTCTTTAATGCTAGAAACTAATTTTCTTTTTTTCCCTTTTTTTTAACACAAGAATAAGATGAACCCCAATTCAAATTCTAACGAAAATAACAATATCAACAGCAAATAATTCAGCCCATATAGGATTGAAGCGCTTCTTTGAATTTCTTAACTCTTGATCTTGTTATTGGTCTCTTTGACATTACTAGCTCATCTTTGGTTCCATTTTGCTTACAAAGTTCCATGACTGTCCTCATATCACAGAGGTTCAATGTAGAATAGACTTGGTGAATACTCACATAGCTTAAAGCCTTTAGAGATTTGTGGCAGAAAGTGATTATTAGTTAAGTGTTAGAAAATTCAAATAAAAGTAGAAAATTATGAAATACGCCTTGAATTATGGTGAAATGGAGTTTTAATATCACTAGATAATTATGAAAACAGAGTTTTAATGACCTTAAACTTTTATTAAAGTAGAATATCGGTCATTTTAGACTTCTATAGTAATAAAGTTTTACCGTATTTAGACTTCTTAAAAGTAATCTTAGTTTACAAATAGTTTTATAAGAATTTTGTAAGTAGAGATCTTAAAAGACCTTGGTGAGAACCTTTGAGAAGGGTTTTGTAAAGTAGTTGTCGAACTTCTCCTTACGCTATCTTTCTCACAATAATAAAAGAATTATGCATCCTTACTCATGAACATAGACCAAAAAAATTCTTCTTTTTTTTTGTATTTTTTTATTTTGTCGTATATTTGCTTCTATTTTGTGCAATATTTTTATTTGAAGATTTTGCAATGTGACAATTAGAAAACTGCATGTTTTACACAATTGTAGTTTAATCTTAAATACTTTCTAATGTCAATTTAATTTAAAGCAATTACATTCAATTATTCCATTTTATTAATACTAATGAAATCCTTGGGTTTATTAGTAGTATAAAGCGTAAAATATCGAAGCTCAATATAATGAAATCTCATAATCAAAAACCGAATTAGATAAATCGTCAAAGTGTATTAGCTAGTAATCGAAAATGAATCTATAACATCTTTCAAGCATCACATTGATATGCTAAACTTTTTATAAAGTTAAGACTATTATGACATTAACATGCGATAGTTATACTATTTTACTTTTTCCAATTCCATGTGCATGGTAATATAATCTTGTTGAAGTTGCCAACTTTAAGATGTAAACGTAAAGCTAATAAGTAATTTCTGAGGGATATGAATAAATAGAGTTGTTAGTGACTGGAAGGAGAAGGTGATGGAGAGAAAAACAATCGTTTGCTTATTCGTTAAACCCGACGTAATGCTAGGAACTTTTTAAGAACTAACTAGGAGTTTTGAACTTCTCCCTGCTTAAGTAACTTTAGTAGTCATCATTTTTGTTTTATTCTATACTATAGCAATTGGTTTAGTAATCTCAATAGATCCATTTGTGACGAATATAGTTTAGACGTCTATTCTTGTCTTAATTTCTTTAATAAGTCGAATTGTACTGACAAAGACATATATGTATTTATATGGACCTATTTCCTTTATACTTTTGTTATCGTTCAATGCGACTCGAGAGGTTTCTATTGAAAAAACAAACTTTTAAAATTTTAGGAGAGGTGATCCTCTGTACTCTATAATCTGTACCAATTCTGTGTTAAGCTATCCCAACTTTTTATTTATGTGAGTTACACATAAATAAAGGGTTGGGATGACTTGACATAAGATTGGTTGGAATGACTTGGCACAAAATTGGTACAAGTTATGGGGCACAAAGAATTTGATGTATTTTAGGAGTGGTTCAATTATTCATGGGATTTCTTTCATAAAAGAGTATTTGATTTTACAGAATTCTCCAAATATTAGGTAAAATTGAACTAGGTCTACTGTCATGCATGAGCAGGCCTACTGGCCTAATCTTATTGTCAAAGAAGTTCTACTTAAAATAAAAAAATGAACTTGGTCTACTGTGACGCATGAGCAGGCCTATTGGCCTAGTTGTCAAACAAGTTCTACTTAAAATAAAAAATGAACTTGGTCTAAAATTGTCTTCTTGTACTGTGTCGCACGGGCAGGCCTATTGGCCTAATCTTGTTGTCAAACAAGTTCTACTTAGAATTCTCCTCTTCCATGTATTGTATAGATGACAAAATGCTTGGCCTCTTCAATTATTATACCTATTCATGGTTTCAGTTGCGGCAATTATTTTTGGCACACCAAAGCCTTTATGTCATATGCCACGACATCATTGGAGCGTCAGAGCCCCCTCCAGAAACCGTCACCACAAACGTCATTCTACATTTGTAGTACCGCTCTCTTTATATTATACATAGGGCATCGATTCCAAGCTAGGAACTCACAACCTCACTTTCAGTACGCAACTAAAACAACTGTTGCTGTTAAGTTCCTAGGGCAATGATGAAGACTCGCATCCTTCTGGTAACGTTTCCTGCACAGGGCCACATAAACCCTGCCCTCCAATTTGCAAAGCGCCTGGTGGGTGTTGGCGTTGAAGTCACTGTCGCCACAACCATAGGTGCTCTCCGTCGAATGAACAAAAATGAAAGCTCCAATAAGAGTTTGTCTTTCGCTGGCTTCAGCGATGGATATGATGACGGGTTCAATCCAAATCCAAACTCTGACACATTAGACCATTACTTCTCCAAGCTTTGTAGTGTTGGCCCAGAGTCTCTAGCTCAACTCATTGTAGCGAGCTCTGAAAATAGTAACCCTTTTACTTGTGTAGTATACTGCACTCTCCTTCCATGGGTTGCAAAAGTTGCTCGTGAATTGCACGTACCGTCCATTTTTCTGTGGAACCAACCTGCCGCGGTTTTGAGTGTCTATTACCATAGCTTCAATGGTTATGGTAACTTTATCAAGGAAAACATAAACAATCCCAAGTTTTTGTTGGAAGTACCTGGATTGCCACCGCTTGGAAGCTCCGATGTGCCTTCTTTTTTCAATAAGACGAATAAAAACAATACTGCACTCCCTATTATGAGGCAACATCTAGAAAACCTTGAAGAAGAAGCCAACCCGTTAGTACTTGTCAACACATTTGATGATCTAGAAAGCGAAGCTTTGAAATATGTTGACAAGTATAGATTGGTAGGAATTGGGCCTTTGATTCCATCAGCTTTTTTGGATGGAAAAGATCCATCCGATACTTCCTTTGGAGCAGATCTTTTCAAAGGTACAAACGACTACATCGAATGGCTCAACTCAAAACCTGCATCCTCTGTGATTTACATATCTTTTGGAAGCATCTCTATGCTAACAAAGTCACAAATGGAGGAACTTGCTCTTGCGTTGGTAGATGTTGACCGTCCATTCTTGTGGGTCATGAGGGAAAATGGAAATGAAAAAGAGAGATTAGACGATATACTGAGTTGCAAAGGAGAATTGGAAGGAAAAGGGAAGATAGTGCAATGGTGTTCGCAAGTGGGGGTTCTGTCACATCCATCAGTAGGCTGTTTT
The DNA here is from genome assembly GCA_026413575.1 of Erythroxylum carthagenense. Lineage (NCBI taxonomy): Eukaryota > Viridiplantae > Streptophyta > Magnoliopsida > Malpighiales > Erythroxylaceae > Erythroxylum > Erythroxylum carthagenense. The sequence continues at coordinate 13,317,394 of JANZLD010000005.1, read as the reverse complement.
CTAACACATTGTGGTTGGAACTCAACGTTCGAGAGCTTGGTTTCAGGGGTTCCAATGGTCTCATTCCCACAGTGGACTGATCAACCAGTGAATGCTAAACTAGTGCAAGATTTGTGGAAGACAGGAGTGAGAGTGAGAGCCAATGAAGATGGAACAGTCGAGAAGGAGGAGTTCAAGAGGTGTATAGAAATGGTGATGGATGATGGAGAGCGAGCACAAGAGATGCGAAGGAATGCTATGAAATGGAAGGATTTGGCGAGGGAGGCTTCTAAAGAAGGTGGTTCTTCAGACAAGAACCTCAAGGCCTTTATGCTTGAAGTTGAAGAAAGTCTCTTTACATCTTAAGGCTGTGAAACAATCACTTATGACTATAAAATTTCTTGAAACGCATACCCCAAATCCTTATTACATCCCTATCATAATAGTTATTAATTCGCGCATAGTAACCCATTAATTATGAATAGGGTTAATTAAAAAAATTTCCAAACTTTACTCAATTTTATAATTATAGCATGAATTTTAAAAAGTAGCAATAAAATATTCATGCTTTCAAATTTTTTTAATTTTAGCCTGACGTTAGTCTCTTCATTAAGTTTACTGACGTAACTTGCCACGTATTCAGAAACTCTAACTATTAATACATATAAGCTAAAATTACTGTTAATATAAGTCAACTAAAATTAGCGCAACAAATAAAAATTAATGAAACTTCATCCTTTGATCACATAATTACAAATTAAGACATTGTTGTTAAAAATGAAATCTTTAAATCAATTTACGCAGTTTCAACGTAGCCGACTGTGATGCGAGAGCGAAATGAGCCTATTGTGATGCGTGAAGGGCTAAGGGCATCGGGAGAATGAATTGAAAATGAAGAACTTACTGTTGTAGTGCACCAATGCGAGAGTAGCTTGGACCATTAGGAGAACAAACTGAAAACGAAGGGTAAGTGTTGGAGAATAAACTGAAAACAAAGGGTGAGGGCGTCGAGGCTGCGTAAACTAATTTAGAGATTCTATTTTTAAACGACATCGTTTTAGTTATGTAATTAAACGACATTGTTTCATTAATAAATTAATATTTATTGTGTTAATTTTGACTTACGTGTATTAGGGAGAGAATTGGGGGAACAAATAAAAAACGAAAGATGAAAGCGTCGAGGTTGCATAAACTGATTTAAGGATTTTATTTTTAAACGATGACATCGTTTTAGTTATATAATTAAGAGATGTTTTTTCATTAATCTTTATTTATTGTGTTAGTTTTAACTTGTAGTTAAAGTTTTTGGAATACGTGATAAATCACGTTAACAAACTTAAAAAAATTATTTAAATTAAGAATAAAATTAAAGTATTTTATTATTACCTTTTAAATTTTGAGCTATAATTATAAAATTACCCGAATTTAAACTTTTTCTAATTAACCGTTATTAATACTACGGAAACTCATGTCACAATATAATAATAACCGGCGTTAGACAGTGCGAAAACTGTCTTAAGTTGGAGGGATAAGAGCTTCATTTATTAACACACAACAACAAAGGATGTGACTTGATGGATGGCAATTGCTGTTTGCTTGCATCTCATCTTAGTTCGTTCTTTTTTTTTTTTTTTAAGTTGTTCAGAAGATTTTAATTATGAGAAGGTACTTTGAAATCATCCACATTTAAATTAATCTCTACTCAAATCGAATAGGTCCCTTATAAGAAGTAAAATTCTGATTTTAAATTTTAAATAATTATATACATGAAGGGGTTCGAACTCGTGACCTCACTTAAATAAAAAAAACCCCTTATTAACTCACATGTGTCTTAGGGTTAGATTAGATTCTTATTATATGGTTGTCAATAACTGCAGCACTTAGCTTCTTCTATCCTCAAATCAAGCGATGGCGTCAGAGGACCTGTACTCATTCCAATCTTGACAGGTTGGAACATACCTGAACTGTCAACGTTCGCTAGTGCTCAAACATATACATAAAATCTTCTGCAAATGCTTATGGAACCACAAGCTACTTGCCTGTACAGAAACAAGCAAGTCTACGTGTTATTGCTGAACTATACATGGAACGACGGCCCACCAAAGTACGTCAGTTGAATTTATGACCATAGGTTCCAAGTATAGTTTGTTTTCACTTCGTTTTTAATTGTACGTAACTATTTTAATATCAATGCTGCGTAGGGAACTTCCACATTTTATGTGACTTGGGAGCTACTTATATGGTACCAAATCAATAAATTTAGGAGTTGTTTTCATCCTAAGTAGTTAATAGCACTATTGAACCCTTCATCGAATAGTAGTTGGTTGTAAATTAAAGGCCTAAAGTACGAGTAGCTGTGATTCTTGGAGGAGTGTTTATGGAGGCCTGCAAAACAGTACGTACTAAGGGTGTCGCTGCTAGCTTACATCAACTAAAGTTCGCAGTGATAGAAATCTTAAATTCGAAACTACAGATCAAAGTTTTTGAGAGGAGAATCTCTGGTACCTCTTTATAAATTTTGTATTAAATGCTGCGTATATGCTCTTCTTAAAAATTCATTATTGATTCACTTGCTTTTATTACTATTTGTCAAGTAATCTTTTTTAATTAGAGTGAAAGACAAAAACTCTCCTGTGTTTAGATAAATTTTCTATCATTTGAAATTATCGAAAAAAAGTGTCTATAGCTTAAATTTGTCCAAAAAAAACTCCAAAAATTAACTTTAATTAAAAAATACTGAAACTTTTTATCCGTAAAAATTGGTCCACGTGGACTAATGAAAATTAGGTGAACTAATTTACCAAAAAAAAAAAAACTTAGGTGGTCTAGACTCAACATTGACTAAGACTCCATCTCGACCCGACCCTACTTGTAAAATGACCCAAGTTATCAAATATCTTAATTCACATCCTAAACCTAATTTCCCCCAATTTTGTCCAACTTCCCCGTTGGTAGATTGTTAATTCCTAGGCGCATTTATCTTCATCTGCTCTCCTCTCCCTATCTATATCTTCAACGACTTCTTTTCTCCTCTCTTCGTCCACCAGCGCTTCTCAACTCTATTCCACTAATTACATAGTTATGTATTGCTTCGGGTATACATCTCTGAATCACTATTATCAAATGTTAGGTTTTTAAGATTTCATCAGAACATCTTAGCCCTTTAGGGTTCCAGTGATTTGTTTCTTAAACATCTTGTTTTATTAGTATGGTTCTTTTCATCTTTAATAAGAAGTATCAAAAAGCCCATGTTTATATTAATTCCAAATATTTTGCTTTTTTTTTAAAGATCCCTTCTTCCTTAAACTCAATGCTTTGTGCATCTTTGTTTTAAGTCTTGGTTGGTTCTTGGATATATTACCAACTTTCTCTTTTGGATGCGTCGTTTTTTGTTTGTTAACTTGTATTTGGTGATCTATTTGATAAGAAAAAGAATTATTTTGGTATAACTACCAAAATTATTAGTTTTTCTTACCATAAAGTCCTTTTTGTTGTTGTAATTACCTTGTGAAGGCCAAATTTTAGCGCTTTCTTTAATATACATTTTCCAACCGTAGTTTAGAGGATGGACTTTTTTAATCTCAGATCTTCTTCTTATATGAACTTGTTATTGCTTTGTTCTTTACTTACTCTTAACTGTAGTCCTTTATTGCCTTCTTTAGATCAATTTGTTCTATACAAGCTTAAAGTAATTATGCAACATGGACTTACTTAGACTAGGACTTAAAATTTCTTCATGCACTTATGAACATGTTTGTCTGCTATTGAATTAGGCTTCCTTTTAATTGAAAGTTGATCAAAAGAGGCTTTACTTTTAGTTTGTTGAGTCATTGTTGCTTTAAACACCTTTGTGCTTTTACTTTCATTATTTGTTATTCTTGTGATTTCCTTCATTATTACTATTGCTGCCTTTGCTCCTTTAAATTTGTTGCTTGCTTTATACTTACTTATTTGTCTTCATTTTTGGTTTTAAACTCTTTGCATGATCTTTGTATTTAACTTTTGTTCAAAGGTACAATGGTAAAGAAGTTCAAAGATTACAAGCATTTTAGTTTCAATAGAGCATATAAATTTCAAATGACACTCCTCACATAGTATTCACTAAAAATGTAACAAATTGATTTTATGGAAGAGAGTTAATTAGTAGTACTTCCTCTACCGACCAATATGATTCACTCATTTGCATGGAATACTTTAATATTTTTAATCAATGTTAGAAATGTTAATGGTGATTTTAAGCTTAAGCTTTATGATTTTGAGCTAGCTTGTGTTTCATTTCGTAATGCACCTACTGTATTTTGGACTGTATATGTTTTCGTGTGCAATTTAGTTTGTACTATTCCAGTTGTTATAATACATTATATAAAGAAATTAAATGTTAGTTAAATTGGACACATGGGTTCCTTTCATCCGCTAACAAACTCCTTCATTGTATAGGATTATGTGGCAATTTAATGGTATTATGCCCTGAAATATGTGATTCTTTTTACTCCAAGGCATGTTTATACATGTTTCACATTGATGTTTCCCTATAAAAATGATATACTAATATGTTTTTTTCTTATAGTGACCAACTATATATTCACTTTTGACTTTCTTTAAATTCTTATATTATCTTCTCTTATGTTTTTGTCCTCGGTTTTGTTTTCCATGCACTAAATTGTATATGTGGTCATCTTCTAGTTTTATTATCAACCTTGTTTTATGACATTGAAGGCTACTTAAAACTTAAAGTTCATATATACTTACTTAAGTAATAATTTCAAAAGTTAATTGGTTAAAATATGTTGAAGAGAATATATGTAATAAAAAATGAATATTTAGTTTTCAGTTTTTAAGGTTTATTTTTAGTTTGTTAATTGGTCATCTTTTAAGGTTTATTTTTAGTGGTTATATTCACTTATTTTCTTAGTTATAGAAATGAAAATGATAAGTTCATTTATTAGTACAACCAATAAGATTGAAAACCATTTGTATTATTTTCATTGTGGATTGGTAGCACCTATAAGGGCTTCTTGGACCAAGTTCAAATCAGGAAAGTGATTATATGGATGTGCAGTAAAATTTAGATATCTAATTACTTTTTTAAATTAGATTTTATATTAATGAATTACTAAATTTTTCTTATATCTTTTTCAAAGCAAATGAAAATGTAATAACTTTATGAGACATGAAGAAAAATTCATAAGAAGTATAGATGTAACCAAAGAGTTTTAGGAGATCAACAATATATTAAAGAGTTAACAAGATAACTTATTGTTAAGGAGGCTATTGATTTGCAATTGGGTTATCATTATTGTTGTAATTGTTGGGTGATACTAAGCAATGTAATTATATGAAATATATTTATCATATTAATGTATGACTAATATTAAATATTGTTATATACAAATATTAATCGTATTAATGTATTTCTTTTATTTTATTTGGAATGGGTTATATTTCCCATTTCAATTTATATTGGTATATTCTTTATTAGTTAGGAACGGTAAAAAATATGAGAAACTTGAAACATAATATGTAACATCCCGTTACCAATATGAAGGGCATATTGGTAATTCGGATGGTTTAGGATTGGTTGCATGTGTACTTTGACATTTGGCATTTGCATACAGCCTCTATACGGATCGATAAATGATTAATATTGAATAAGCATATGTATGTACATTCATGTATGACAATTCCCGATTCGATTCGGATAAATTGGTAATTTGGAGAAATTAGGTCAATGGAGAATGAGAAATGAATTTGGAATTAGAATTGAGAGTTAGGAAATTGAAATTTGAAATTTGAATACAGGATTATGTGTTTTATATTTTTGAGGATTTATAGGGAACTTTCTGGAATTTTTGGAGCTTTGAGTCTGGACCGGAAAATTAGTTTAGCGACTGATTAATTGGATTCCAGTTCCGAAATTGATGGATATTTGATCCGAGAAAATTGGAGTTATGATTTTTAGGATTTATTATTTATGGTAATTGAAAAATTGGGAGAAGAAAAATTTGAATAAGAATCGGATTTTTTGGACCCCAGTTGGGCATGCGGCATTAGAGTGCCAAACGTGCCCTTAGCCTATTCTTAATTAAAACCCTAAATTTGATTTCTTTACCCACCCACGACGTCTTCCTCCTTAGAACATTTGATTTTCTTCTTCTCCTT
>JANZLD010000005.1:13068661-13079804 GCA_026413575.1 Erythroxylum carthagenense | reverse complement strand
ATTACTACATGATAATTTATGCCATATGCTATTTAATGCCATCATATTAAATTCATGCTAACTCAATTTCTTAATTGATATAATTATGCTTAATTGATTAAATAAAAAAAAAAAAAAAATTTCGGGGCTAATATTAGCTCGCTGCTATTATGGGCCTTTTCAAATTATTAAGAAAATTAGAGAGGTTGTGTACCGCCTATAATTGCTCGAGTTGACCAAAATTCACCTAGTGTTTCACATTTCGCTGGTTAAAACCTTTTAAAGGAATGAACCATTGGTCAATAACCTTAAGCTACCAAATGAGTTTTTAAATGGCCAACTGATTTTGAAACCTATTTCCCTCGTCTACTCCAAAACAGTGTTGCATAATGGGAAATAGGAAGAGCATAAAGTAGCTAGATGGATGAATGATGATTACATCTATGATTAGGAAATATTCTGCAAGGAGAAATCAATAGAGAACCATTGAAAGAATCAAGCAAAGTAGGAAAGTCAAATGTGACTTGTATGGCAAGAATAATTAAAGAATAAAGTCCAATAAAGGCTATATATATGTTACCAATGTATAAAGTTGGGAATAAATGAGAATAATCATATTTTCCTTTAGCAATTTGTTGTGTCTTTCGGAGTCCATGTGCACTCGAAGTGACGTAGCTTAGGAGCTTGTATTTGCTTGAAAAGTATCATGATACGCCTGCGTTTTGTTTGCAAAACTTATAAATTTACGAGTTCTGTTAGTAATAATAGTGACAAAAGGATGAGAGCTACACCAAATGGATTTGAACAATACCTTTCTATTTGGTGATTTAGAGGAAGAAGTTTTTACGAGGTTGCGTTTCGAGACAAATGGAGATAACTCTGTGAGACATCACAAAACTGTTTCTCTAAGTTAATAATAGTCCTAAAAAGGTACAAATTTATTTAGTCCATTTTTAATTATGCACTATTCATATATCGCAAGGGTAAAATTTTCATTAGATTTTTTATGTATATAGGTGACATATCAGCGGGAAATGATTCAAAAACATGCTTAGATTTTAAAAGTCAACTAAATAAATGTTTCAATATCAAATACTTGGGGGCACTCAAATATCTATTAGGCATTAAAGTAGTAAAATCATTAACTAATTATTTTAGTGCTGAAGGAAATATGCTTTCAACATAATATTGGAGACTAAACTCCTTGGAGAGAAATATGCTTACTCTTTGATGGAACATACATAGAAATTGGAATTGGCATAAGGTGAAGAGATAGAAATGCTTCAGTTTGTTGAAGACTATTTGGGCAACTAATTTACTTAGCAATTACTTGCCTTGAGATTTCCTATTTAATACATATGTTGTCGCAATTTCCATAACTTCCTTAGAAGGAACATCTTAAGGTAGCCATATGGGTGATATGCACCTCAAGGGTAACCTCGGATAGGAGATCTTACTAGGTAAGGATAGTGACCTAAGGCTATATCCCTATTACGATTTTGATTAGACAAGTTGCTCAATCACAGAATAATTAGTGGCATGATATTTTGTTATGCTTGGGCAATCGCTTATATCCTAGAAGACAAAGAAGCAAAGCATGGCATCTTAATCTTTAATAGAGGCAAAATATTGTGTGATGGCATAAACTACTAGCAAACTAATTTAGTTGAAGTCCTTATTGACATTCTTGATGGTGGTTAAGGACCAATGAAGTTATAATGTGATAGTTACTTTGTTATCCTCATAGTAGTGAAACATATGTTTCATGAATAAACTAAATATATTGAGACCAATAAGGATAGAGAGGTTGAGGGGTTAAGGAAGTTGATCTAATATGTTAAGGAGCAACTCTCAATTCGGAATATTGTCACCACCTATTTACAGTCATGGTTTTAACTAGCAAACAGTTTCACCAAGGCTATCACTTGGTAGTAATTTCAATTTCTAATGCAAGTTGAGCATTCATGATCTTTATGGGCCAACTTGAAGTTAAATATTAGAAAGTAAATATTTATTTTATATTTAGCTAGAGATAATTACGAGATAAATGTATATATGGTAGGTAGCGTTTTACCTTAATTAGAATTCTTAAGATTGACTAGTTGCTTATTATGTACATATGTACATGTGTTTTTCGATTCAGATTAAGAATTAAAGTTTGCTCGATATTCTTAGAACTCTCATATTTATGGGCTACAAATAAACTATCTGGAGAAAAAAAAAAAGTTAAAGAGAGAGATAAAGATAGAGATTGAGAGAGTCAATGAGGAGTGAAGCAACAAGCCACCAATAACGATAACGATGACAACTGATGATTATTGAGAGACCATAGGAGTAGCCTAGTTAGAGATTTTATAGACAATCATTAAAATTAAAAAGAAAAGATTGATAAATTTTACAGCTTTTGTAATACCTATTAATTAAACAATGTCGTCTTGTTAAATTTAACAAAATGTTATCATTTTGATCAATAGATTTGTACCAATATAGATTGGATTAGTGCAAACTTTAAAGTTTGAAAAAAAATTAATTTTGAGTTAGCTCCAAGCTCAATGAACTCAAATTTTGTTCATTGATTTCAAATTTAATCTTAACTGAAATGTTATCCTTCTTTGATATCAGTTCGACATTATTATCCACAAACAAAGAATAGATCCAAAGACAAGGCATGTAAAAGGAAAAAGTATCTTTATGGTTAAAAGACAAAAAAGAAATGAGTTCGGATTCTCTGTTCAATTTTACGGTATCTTATTCTATTCCATAAATCTCAACCATTCATTTATGTAGATCTCGTGTAGGTCCCACATAAATAAATGTAAGACTTGTATAAATAAATGACTGAGATTTATAGGACAAAATAAGACACCATAATATTAGACAAAGGATCTTGTCATAAAGGAAATTGATGTTGAGGTTTGTTAAATTAACGGAAATAGACGTGAACTATTTAGAATGGATTGCAAATGTGCTGATGACTTATTTTGCTTAAAAGCAAATATCTTTGTTTACTTTTGGATGAGTTGTAAACAAAGAAGTAACCTATCAGACATGTCATAAGGCTGTAAAAGGTGAAATAAAACATAGGGATATAATAAAAGCTATTGCTCAAGATAGATATAAAAAGATCATATTCTTTCTTCCGGTTAATCAATTCTTACTTTATTTTATTAGATCTCATTATATATTTATACAAAGATTACATAGATGTATGGATAAAATTAAGTAATTTCAAGGTTCCAACGGAGATATCAAAACATGGGAAGGCTATATCATGGCAAGACACAAAATGGGTTTAAGTTGCCCTTTGGGGGATTATAAGTACCCAGTAGTTCAAAGATTTGGTCCTCCAATCCAGCATCCTATCTGCCCGACAATGATCAAAGATGATTGAAAAAGCCATATAACTCCAAAAAATTGAGTCAGACAAAGATGAATTGAACGAGCCATATAACTCCAAAAATCTTACTCGGCCAAATAATGAGCGAGAAAGTTGCGACGTTTTTGGATAAACTGACAATTGGTTTAGGCTTGGCCAATTCCAGTCCTAATACGTTACCAACGTAGATGGAATTTTGTATTCCACAAGCCTTTTTGGTCTTGTTTGTGATGTTGAGTTTTCGGGTATCTGACCAATTGCTATATTCCTCAATCCCAATATAAACCCAGCATACACGAAACCAGTAGGTCCATGTTTAGTGCCATAAAAATTCAAAGCTTACGTAAATCGAATCTGAGCTTGCTTTCAACACAGTTGGTGCTTAACTAGTATTTAAATATTATTTTAATTCCATTTGCATTCCTAATATGTTGTGTCTCACTCTCAATTAAATTGAAAGCAAACTACCGAAAACATTCAGGAAAGTAGTAAACTTCAGCTCTATAATATAACCCAAGAATGAACCTTAGTTGTCAACACGGGAATTTTCTAATTGACACCATTCGTATTATAATTTAAATAGAGCAAGGATTCCAAGCGTTTTAAGCACTGTCAGACAATAACATTGACCCCATCCGAACGACTTATGGAGACATTAGACGTAACGTCAAGTATAGGGGAAATCTTTGAAGTGGGCATGAAACTCCAAATTCCAGCTCTGGCTCCGAGAAATAGCGATGCCTACTGATATGGGGACGGACTTCTTGTTTCTCAAGTTAACCATCCTGTCATGATTCTTGGGGCTCACCAATTGGACTTTTTATTTAAAAATCCCCTCATTGACGTGACACGATTTGCCGTTTCTTTTGACGTCCAAAGCCTCTTCCCACAAGAGTTGGTCCACCTGTAAATTGTTCTCCAACCATTTTGTATTTATTGTGTTGTTTACCCTTGCTTGCACTCCACTTTTAATGGTGACTATTAGTCAAACAATAGTGGAATAAAAATAAAAGTAAGTCATTTTTCGGAAACTTGGGTCCAAAATTCAGGACCTGATTGCAGGTTTTGTCCTCTTTAACTCGTAGGGAAGAGCCAAGGACAAAGCTGATGACATCTAGCTTCCATAACGCCATTCAACTTGTGGGACAATGTTGGCGTGCTGTATTATCTATGGCTAAGGATAGACATTTGGCCTACTAATAAGGTATCAAGGAAATGTGTTGTAAAATCGGTAAATTAATACTGATGAGATTGTATAAAATTTTAATTAATCAATAATTAGTTTAACTTATTAACTTAAATTGAGACTAAAATATACAACATTTATTAATTTATAGAAAATTTAATATATTATAATTATATTTTATCTCTTCTAGTAATTTATAATGAAACTAAATCAACTAATGACAGTAGGTGGCAATTATGAAAGCTTTATGTATAATGGACCATTATTCTGTACGAATATGTTCATTTATTTGTTAAGCATAATTGCCACCGCCATCCTCATAAACAAGAATAAGACTGTTTTGGTTCCTGCGGAGAATATTATAGCACTAGCCAACCCTTTAATTGGGTAGTTCCCACTTATCTTAATTTAGTCGAATCCCATTCTTTTCCCTAAATATTATTAACTTTGTAGGATAGATATCCAACCATCTTCCCTGGTCCATTATTCACAATCATTAACACAAACATAAAGAGAGGGCAACTAGAGGAAAAGAAATCGACTATCATAGAAATAAGATTTAACTTTGGTGGGGTTGGCACGATGTTGGATGGCAAATTGGAGCAGCCTCCATTTCCAATTCTATATACCAAGACGTGGGGTGGCTCGACGGCTAGTGCCGAGGCTGATGGCTTGCGGCATGTTTTTATACTTAATCATCATGTGTTACTAAAGCATTAAAACTTTTGAAGCTTTGAATATATTCTTTTCTTATATAATTGTTAGCCTTCATGTTGGTTAATGTATATCTCTACGAATCAATCGTTAAACTAATACTGAAAGTAAAAATCTACTAAATTAAGCAATGAGAGAAACTTCTCTTAGTGAGAGAAGTTCCACCTTTTCTCTAAACTAAACTTTATGTCTCTAATCAATGATTATGTTTTTAAGTTAATTTTTCTTTCTAAACTTTTTGTGTTTTGCTTTCCTTTCTTAAGGTGTTTGATGAATTATAGAATTCTTTTAAATCTTTTCTTTTTCTTAAATGGTTTACTGCTGAATTACTATATTTTTTAATCAGTTAACTTTCTTTTTTTTTTTCTAGCCTTCTTTAACTTTTTAGTAAGAATTTTGAAGTTTTATCTCTTCCATTTCATTTTTGTTCCTGCTTTATTATCATGCAATGTCAAATTTCTGTCTTCCATTACTTTTTCATTCTACCCATAAAAACTGCCATAAGCTTCATTCTTTTTTTCTCTAACATCCCCTTCTGACCTTAACCACAATCTCTTCCTCCATTATACCAAACTTTGAAGTCCTTCCTATAAATCAGGCATATAAAGCTATCAAAAAAATAATTATAGGAAGCTTTTGGTGTCAAGTAGTGGAAGACTCATTTTCTTTTGATACGATGAAATACTTACCTCTCATTAATCTTAAAGTTAGTAAAATAGTAGCTCATTCCCTATCAGTCCTTAGGGCTAGAACTATGAGTACTATGGTTGGATTCTTTGTAGACAAAAGATTAGTATATCCGAATATAAACTTATAAGCTCAATAAAATTGTAAGGAGAAAGATCTTAAAGAAGTGTTAAGGAATAAAAATAATATTATCCTTTTCAAATTCTCTCCAGTAACTAGAGTGAAGAAAATAATGGAGAAAGGGCCACAAAACATCAATAATAAGCCATTATTTTTGCATAAATGAAGGCCTAGATTGAAAATGAAAAGGTTAAAGATCTATAATGTACTAATTTGGATTAATTTCCATATTATTCTTCTAGAATATTAGAGTATTGTAAGCTAAGCTACCTACAAGCTTTATAGGTAAGCCACTATATTTGGATGAAGTCATCGCCTCTACGAAAAAACAAGGTTATATAAGAATTTATGTTGCAGCTAAGATGGAGCAAGATTTGTGTGTGCGATCTAGTCTTAATCATAAAGCTTGATAAGGATGACAATATGGTGGAATTACTTGTGGCAATTACTTACCAACAGAAACCTAGCTACTCTAGCTTAGATAAGGAAAAGATAGCAATCAAATGAAAATTTGTTCAAAAAAGGATACTATAATGAACTTATGGGTTTAGAAGTGAATGATTTGGTTATTAGCTTTGATAAAGAGATAAATGTAGAAAAGAGTAAAATAATTGATCTACTAAAAAGAAATAATTCAAGAAAGAAGTTGATACCTAAGGGAAGCTCATAGATACCATAAGCTTCAAATATTAAGGCTCTGAGGGGGATTCTACACTAATCCCAACATATTATTAAGATGTAGAAATTGATTTGGAAGTAGCCTACACTCATAATTTTGAGCAAAATATAATTGGCCAAATTAATAAAGTTACTGAGGTTTCTAATCTCTTGCCATGTGATTCATCAACAACCTTTACCCCCTCCCAATGTCTTAATTCCTCAATGGTGATGAGTAAGAGTAATGTAGATCACAAGTGACAAGAAGACAGTTTCAGCCTACAACTAAGGGAAAATATGGGAGAAAAGTAAAATCTATGGTTTCAACTAGCTCTCTTAGCTTCAATTAATGTCAATAATTTCTTGGAAATTTAAAGGGCTTAATGTCCCAAAGAAAAACAAGTGATATATGACTATTTATTGAATAAAAAAAATGGTCCATTATATCTAATAATAAACATCATTTTAATGGTCGTATTACAGTTGCATATGATAAGGTCAAAATCACCCTTTTATGCTCATTAGATCACATAATGCACTTTTGCATCTAGTGATTTCTCAATTCCTTGATGTTTTGCTTAACCTTTAGTTATGTCATAAATGTGACATTTCCAAAAATCATTTTATGCAATTATTTGAGGAATATTGGGAGTTTTATAAACTCTCCTTTAATGATATTAAGATATTTTAATATTTTCAAAGTATTTATTCAAGGTTATAAAGAGGTTAATGAAGAACTTCCTTCAGTCTAGTAAGGATTCCAACTCTTTAGGAGCCAAAGTTAAGTGGATGAAGTCTGATTATTTAAATGAAGGAGGACTCTAAATTTTACTAACTAAAATCATTAAAAAATGATGATGGAAAGAGGATTTGGAGGATTTTCAAGGACAAAGAAACTCTTTGGATTAAATTGGTTCACTTATACATCCTAAGAAGGGAACATTTTTAGAAAGTGAAAATCAATTCAAGCTGCTTCTAGACAATGGCTTAACTTTTGAACTTGTGAGATAAAATGTGTATAAAGAAGAAAAGTAAGATTGGGGATGGACACTCTTCTTCATATTGGTATGACAATTAGTGCAAGTTGAGCCTCCTACATAAACTACATGAGTGGTATAACCTAAGTCACATATTATTAGGCCAAGCCAAGGTTAAAGAGATCATCCTAAGGAATGACCTAGGAGGCTTCACCAGAATAATAGGAAATTTTCCAAATCACGTAATGAATTTAAGTAGAGGATACTCCATATAATGGTTGAGACATTCATCTAAACAATTCACAAACAAATCTTACAAAGGTAACTTTAGAAATCCAAATTAGAATATAATTTTTATAAACTGGTTTAGTTTTAGCACAACCTTCCTAGATATGCATTCTATTTCTAATCTAAGTTTCAATTTCAAAACTTTAATAATTTAATGTCATTTTGTAAATATGGTTAACTTTACGATTTAAAATTGAATTTTTTTACTAATTTTACAATAAAAATTATGGGAATGAATACACAGTATCATATTTCCATTTAATAAAATATTCTTCCAAAACCTTTTTTTTCTTCAAAGGTTTCTTTCAAAAGGATCTCGTAGATGGAGTCTCATACCATGAGGTGCAAGTGTGCAACAATAAAGGAGTAAACTATCTTTTACCAAGTAAGTATTCTTAAAAAAACAACAAAGGAGTAAGAAACTTTTTTGGTTGATATCTAAATTCAAAAACTTTAACTCTTTTTTTCTTGGTAGTTGACTAACAACAATATTGTACAAGGATTGGATTGAATAAATTTATATGTTTGATGAGACCACTTTTAGTATTTTTCTTCAAAACTGATTAAAGACTTGACTCCTTACATCCTGACTCGAGATTTAAATTTATGCCAGCATTATGACATCTTCCTGGTAGCATCCATATACAAGGTGACGGGTTAATTTGGCATTGATATTAGTGTGGCGACAGGTTTTTGTAGCTATCCCAGCCGCCTAACCTATTCAAGAAAAACTCTGAGCCTTATTGATAAGTCCACCGTCAGGCATTTGTACTGCCAATTCTGCACATTGGTCATCAATAATGCACACCAATAATTCTCTTTTATCCTGTTCCTGTAACTGTATGCTGCTTCTCATCCATGATCGTGCTTCATGCTCCGGTTCAAAGTATATGATATGCTTTAAAATTAAACCAAATTAATTTATCAAATAATTTATTCAACATTCGTAATTTTTAATTGTTGTGTATATCCAATAATTAATTCCATACTTACTTCGATTTGAATATTTGGTGTTTAGTGCGAGTAAATAGAGTCATTGCTGCAGGATCGTTATCTACTTTAGCACTGGCTAAAGCTACTAAGATATTTTTTATTAGAACAAGTAAAATGAGGTTTAGTTGATTGGCTACAAATTGTCTAAGTTTACTAGAGGACAGAAGCTATAATGTATGTTAAACGATCATATTCTAGTGGTCCCTTCAATAATTCAATAAGGTAACTTGACATGATTGCATTGTTTCCTTTATCAAAACTTAAATAATGATGACATTTTATTTTTAAAATAAAGAAAAATTAAAAATTTAACACGTAAATAAAAATCATAATTTGGATGCTATATACTCATTTGTTTCTATTTATTATCGATAATGAGTTTCAAATTCTTTTTGATTTTCTTTATTGGTGAAATATAGTATACAATATGATTAGTCATCTCATTTTTCTAAATCTTGCCTAGTTCATCTACATTATAAATAATTAAATTTACATTACCTAAATTTTAAAATAAAAACATGTTTAAAAAGTAGCATACTTTTATATTATTTTATTTAAATTTTGGTAAAATCTAAAATCTTTCACTATACCAAGAGAAGAAAGGAAACAAAAGGCAAGCGTAATTAGGATATAGGCATGAGTCCCTAAATGCTCTTTCAATTAGGAGTCACAATAAACCTTTTAACTTGAAATCCACAAGTTACCTCATTACTCTTAAAATTATTCGTTTAAACAGAACGTTCGTTTCTTATATAATTATTAATGTCATGTTAATTTCCTTGATAATTATTGATTGATAACAAAAGCAAACAGGATCTGGTCAAATACAAAATTCCACGGATGTGATGTCCTCGAAGAGAGGATTGACGATGTCTGGCTTTAGCTTTCTTGCCTAAATACTCAACGTGATATGACCATATATACAAATCAGGCGCGCCTGTTGCTCACGGTCCGATTGAAAAGGAATCTCCGGGTCATTATATGGTTAATGTGCCGCGATTGTTAGGTTGCCTTCAAATCACCTCTACTGGAAAACCTGTGCCTTGTTTCTAACTACATCCAATCCATCCATTTTTTCCTCTCTCAATTATTGAATGGTTGGATTTTACAGAAACAAGTGAATTAAACCCTGTTACGGCAGACCGCCCGCCCCAATTCCATGCTTCTGTAAATATTAACACCTAATGTTGTTTCTTTATGCCTAACGCTTAAACCACTCTAGCATCATTGTTTTGAGCTATGTTATAATCAGTGATAAATGATTTATTGACATCAACGAGTTAAGACAGATAGTAACTCTTTCCATACATAAGCCATCTTTGCTAATCTTGTTTCATGAGTGTCAAATGTGAGACTTGAATGAATTTGTTCTCTAAGCAGTATCAATAACATTAAAGGTGAATTAAAATATTAGAGGATTTTAATCACTCGGAGGAAGATTTTATATTAATTGCTACCTTTCCTAGATTAGTAAATAGGCCTTCTAATGAGGTGATAATATTTTTTATTAGATATAATTTCAATGCTTTCTAAAATTTGAATATTTATACTTTTTGATGGCCTCACAAATAAAGATTGTACTAAATGCAAAGTACGCTGATAATATTCTGTATTGATTATAAGGCCAATCCCTCTTTAATTAAAAGTCATACTTTCTAATAAACTCGTATACGGTGGTTTCCCAAATCCTACATATATACGCTTACCAAACGCGCAATTTCTTTCCATGCAAACCTCTGCTTCACCTTCCATGGCCCTTCTCGTCCTACCAAGTGATTATAAATGATGATGTGCGGTAAACCCTGGATGGCTGACAACCATGCATGATTTGATGATTATATTTCTGTTGCCACAGGTCCAATGATATGCTGGACTTGGAATGGCCAAAAGAGAAGGAATTGTCCGTTGGCATTTGGTAAGGGCACAAAGGAGCCTAAACAACTAGCAAGTGTTCGAGTAGCTCCACTCTTGGAATAGTATTGGTTCAACTTTGTTAATTGAACACAATTGGAGTCTAAACCTCTTTTTAAAAAGACAATCAGATTATTCGTTCAACATGTTTAACTCATGAGAGAAAGATAGTGGACGCTGTAAAAACAAGTAAATCAAAAAGTTATTCGAAAGGCTGCCTTTCATTGAACGGGGAGTCTGGCTTAAATAGCCTTA
>JANZLD010000005.1:13057887-13068561 GCA_026413575.1 Erythroxylum carthagenense | reverse complement strand
GAGCATCCCTTAATAATAGGGATTTTATTAACGTTGAAACAAACCCAATAATTATCAACTAAGCACATAACTAACAGACGCCAGCTTTTTTATTCGTTTGGCATGTTTTGTATAGGATGTACAACTAATTAATTAGGCTGTGGAAAAAAGGGCATTGGAGTAAATAAATTACTACAAAAAGGGAAAATTTTAACTCTCACGATCTCTTGTTGTTATTACTCCGCTTGTACCTTATTTTATGAGCATTTATCCGTCCATTTTCTTCACCCTCAAGAATGACTTAAGTGGCTGGAAAAGAATCCTTAATAATTTTCAAACACTACATCTTGATCTCATAATTAAGTTTTTTGAAAACTAAGATCAACATTGAATTTTAGCCTATGTTGTTACCTAAAATTGATTATATCGCTTAATTTTAAGTCATTAATTTTATTGACAATGATTAAAGAGACTTTAATTTCACATAGCATATGGTAATTATGATTGAAGTGCAATCATTTTAATCAATATTGGTTGCAATGTTCACGGATCTTACACATGAAAGTTAGAATCAAATTAAAGTTAATATGAGACAGTTGCGTCTAGCAATAAAGCTTTTATAAGGAAAAAAATCATAATATTACTATAAGATGATTGAATTAGATTAAATTTAATTTAATTTAAAATTTAAAATTATGTAAGTTTAATTTCAAACTTAAATTCTATTCATTATAAAATTTAAAATTTAAACTCAACTCACAAATCTATTATCTTTTTAAAATTATATAAAATCTAATGTCTTAACATATCAAATCACATTAAATTTGAATACTAAAATTTAGTTATTTGTTAAATAAAAATAATGATGAATTCATTTTAAATAAAAATATAGTTTCTTATAAAATTCATAATAAATTAAACTTGGATTAGTTTGTATCTGCCACTTTCCAAAGTACTAGGTTAAAAGTTGCAATTGTTTTCAAACAAAAATGGGAATTAAGTAAATTATCTGACACTTCAATCTTAATCTGGTAAATGACTTCAGGTGTGATGGGCTTTTAGGACTTTGACATAAAATTAAGAGGCAAGTGACATTATTTCCTAGTAAAAATCCCAAGAAAGCCAGCTTGTGATTAAGAAAAGTGAATTAAACATACATGCATAAATCATTATTACAGCTGTCAGGAAATATTGCTTTGTCACTTTACTCCAGTGAATCATCTGTGGGATGGCAAGGATTTAACTTTTTGGTTTAACGGATTCTAATCAGTAACATGAGTACAATACTTCCTTGGTTTATTTTAATTCACAGGCTTGTTTTCTGAACCACTATGAATGACATGTTTTCAAAAGTGGTACTTTCATCTAAACTTTTAAAAATAGGATAAAAAATGTATTCATTAAAAAGTAAATTTTTTTAAAAGTCTTACAAATCATAATGATGTAAAAATCTTTAACAAATAATAAACATTTTATGCAAAAATAAAAATAAAAACTATAATAAGAATCTAAAAATACAATTCAAACAAAAATAAGTTGACGTGGTGATGGTAAATTATAAAATAATCCTTAATTGGCACTTAAGGATTAATCTTGTTTTTTTAATTTAGTTTTGTTTTTCCGAATTCTTTGATTAAGTTATGTAAAATAAAAAAAGTAAAAAATTAACATGTTCAATGCACAAGACTTCTCAATTTGCAGGAATTTAGAGAAAGTTATATTATACACAATCTTCTTTTTGTATTTTTACAAAAAAGTTATTTCCGTGATTTAAACCTATAACTTTAAAGTTATAAAAGCTCACCTTCAAATTATGTAAAAAACCTAATTACTTTTGCCGCTAAAAAACCTATACATGTTCTACATGGACAAAAGACAATAGTTTTGTGTTTCTAAATTACAATATAATTCATATTAAAATCAGCTGTGAAATTTGATGTTAGATTTTTGTTGCTTAGTTCGTGTATAAGGATCTTAGGATCTACATAAATCGTAAGCCAGTCAATATTTCATTTATTAACCCTTATAAGAAAAAGTCGTTGTATGTTTTCCAAGCTAATAATAACCTGCAATGAAACTAGCTAGTTGACATGCCAAGTTTAAAACAACAAATCAACGTCGATACAAATAGTTGTATTAAACACGATTAACATAACGTATAAAGAGATAGTACAACGCAGCTAAGTCGTCCGGGAAGTAAATCTCTGTTCCTTTTGTTTTGTGGGAGTCATTTGGACACTGCCCTCAGATTCAGTTTTTTATTCACAGATGTGTGAGTTTTGTGGCTTAAGTAATGAAGTTAAAACTCTAGAAATCATCTAAAGAAGCTGAATTATATTCTTTTAAATGACAAGAAAGGAAGGCATCGATTGTGAAGACCAAGCTTACTATACATAAAGAAAAAGTGAGAAAGCATAAAGTCGAACTGATGTAAAATGTTATAAAACATACTTATACAACAAATTTGAAGCATAGAAGTAAGTATGCAATGGCATGTTACGTAGGAAACCCAAGCGGTCCTGTGATGATTTCCCTTGTACAACCCCAAAGTGGAAAATAAAAGCAAACTGATGTTGTCAATTTGAAAATGACAGGAAGGAAAGAAAGCAAGAAAGAAAGGGATCTGGTGGTAGTAAATAGTTAAATAAAGATCAATTAAGATTTGAATTATTTTTATTTGAAAAAAAGAAAGAGTTAACTACTTTTCATATTTGTGAAGGATGACAAAGGTTTAAGAAAACGAGTAGGATTAGGATGTGCCAAATTCTATGTGGGCAAATGGAAAGATAGAAGAATTGAGTGGTCCAATTTGCTTGCTTTGTTCCTACATACCCATTATATAGTGTTGTCATCCACATCTTTTCTATTTCTACAGTAATCATAACGCTAAATGACCCTAACTTGCTTTGTAATTTAGAACACCAAATTAGTGTTCATATGTTACACATTCATCTTTCCCTATCAGCAAGATTTATACTGAATATTATTATTTATGTTCCATATTCATCTTCGTTAAATCATATGTTGGAGACCTTTTACTAAAAATATGTGCTATTATCTTCTTCTTTTTCTTAAATTATATAACCATGAACTAATTAATTAATGGCAACATCAAATTCAATTTAATTTGAAAAAAAGTAAATTATGATGAGTATGTATTATGGAATGCAATTAAAGTAGGATGATGCGATTGTATAGTAGAACCCAACGAATGATTCCTAGGGAGAAAGAAAAAGCAGAAAAAGCCAGAAAATAAGAAGACCAAGACCCAATATCCAAGCAAAAGCCTCACCACCTTACATAGCTGGCAACAGCTTTGTTCCTTGGCTCCTCCGGTTGTTGCTCACGCGTCCCCCATACCCTTCTCTACTTTCTTGCCATTTCCCTCCTCTGTCACTATATATATACACACACACCCAAAACCATACCATCTCACACACAACATTCACATTCAAGTTTTCCCTTTCTTTCTTCCCTTTAAAGTCCCAGAAAACATGAGTCTCTCTTGTAAAGAGCTATGCATGCTTTTGGTGGTGAGCTCCGTGGTGGTGTCTATGGCCTCAGCTGGCGACTTTTACCAGGATTTCGACTTAGCATGGGGTGGTCAACGTGCCAAAATTTTCAGTGGAGGCAAGCTTCTTTCACTGTCCCTTGACAGAGTTTCTGGGTCTGGGTTCCAATCCAAACAGGATTACTTGTTTGGAAGAATCGATATGCAGCTCAAGCTCGTCGCTGGCAACTCTGCTGGCACAGTCACTGCATACTACGTACGTACAGTGACCAAACTATTACACCAAATGAGCTACTCTTCTCTTAATACACCTAATTGCCCATGGAAAGAAATAGTCACTTTCAACTTAGAATAAATGTGTCACTGGCCTTGTTATTATTATGGTCCATTTCTTATTCATTATGGTAAAATTGGAAAGTAATCAAGGCTCTTTTTTGTTGGCAGTTGTCTTCTGAAGGACCAACACACGACGAGATCGACTTCGAGTTTTTGGGTAACACAAGCGGTGATCCTTATATTCTGCACACTAACGTGTTTACGCAGGGGAAGGGTAACAGGGAACAACAATTCTATCTCTGGTTCGACCCAACAAGAAACTTCCACACTTACTCCATTATCTGGAAGCCCCAGCACATCATGTAAGAGAACAGAACAGAACAAAGCAGAACAGAAGATTCCGCTTTGTTATGTTGTTACCAAGTTGACTGTTAATTGTAAAGATTAATAATAATGAGATTTTGATTCTGTTTACAGCTTCTTGGTCGACAATACTCCCATTAGAGTGTTCAAGAATGCCGAATCAATTGGAGTACCATTTCCCAAGAGCCAACCAATGAGGATATACTCTAGCCTTTGGAATGCCGATGACTGGGCTACAAGAGGTGGATTGGTGAAAACTGACTGGACTAAAGCACCCTTTACCGCATACTACAGGAACTTCCATGCCACACAGTTTTCGAAGGCTAACTTATTCCCTAACACTGCGTGGCAAACCAACGAGCTTGACGCAGGCAGCAGGAGAAGGCTGAGATGGGTTCAAAAGTATTTCATGATTTACAATTACTGCAGTGATTTTAAGCGATTCCCTCAAGGCCTTCCGGTCGAGTGCAAACGCGGA
Organism: Erythroxylum carthagenense; assembly: GCA_026413575.1. Lineage (NCBI taxonomy): Eukaryota > Viridiplantae > Streptophyta > Magnoliopsida > Malpighiales > Erythroxylaceae > Erythroxylum > Erythroxylum carthagenense. Next base: position 13,063,954 of record JANZLD010000005.1, on the reverse strand, counting down.
AGGTTCTGAAGAATGTGAGATAGCCCACGTCTGAAAAATCAATTCTTTGAATGTCTAGTACCCTTTCTACTTCATGTCACCCTAGTTGCTGAAAATAAGTTTGAATTCTTTTGTTTCTTGCCTAAGCCTTGTTGATGTTTGTAAATTCTGTTTCCAATTAATAAATTGCTTCTTTCACCTGTTATCAGGTAAGTTTGACGAATGACAAGATTAATCTGCTGTTTAATTTTTATTATTTTGACTGATCACCATCAGCAGCCATGTCTTTAATGAGTCAAGATCAGCGAGTTATAAAGCCTTGGTCGAGTCATTACTAGCATGGTGCCAAAACTCGCCTCTCTACCCTCACAATGCATTCCAAGGGCGTCAGTACAGATTCAAATGGTCAGATAATCCTCATTTCAATAAAAGAAATAAAATTGAAATTTAAGGCTTCTGTACTAGTAAAGCTCATTATTCCATTGAACCAATTACACTATACATCAAACTTAGTTGTACCCTAACTAACACGATTAAGTGACTAATGTCTACTAATTTAGTAATCAACTGAACTTGTGTTCCAAAACTGAGAAGTTAAATTTCGAGTTATCAGAATCCCAGTAAAATCCTATTTTATCTCCTAAACGCAACATTCTCCTCTTCACAAACTGTTTAATCCATCCTCCCACGAACACGTAACTGTTGGAAGTAGACCACTTCTTGAATACCAAGCGGTGGCTGGTCTTGGTGTCCCAGTCCCAAACAGTTACTGTCATGCCTCTGCTACTCTCAATTTTACAGATATCATCATCTTGCATGAAAGGTAAAATGTGCTTCTTAACCGCGTCTGTTGCAATTAAGAGCCTACTTAAATGCCCCAGATCACTTTCCATAAGCGTCTTCGTGATTTTCCATGGATTAAGACACAACGTCAGTTTTGTCGACACACCATACTTACTTTCTTCTGCTGAATCCTCTATAGAGTAGATGCGCATTCTCTTCAAATTATCGGCAATTCTCTTGTCCATCTCTGACCTAGTTTTAAGAGACCCTCTAGGTTGTTCAGTTTTTGGGGAAGCGACACTGTCGTAGGGCATCCAAGATTCCTGAGGTAGCACTAATGCCAGAGAAACATAATTCGACGCCGTTGGTGGTGAAGAAACAATGGCAGGTTGTTGCGAAGGTAATGCTGTTGGTCCGTTGCTCATAAAATCATAAAAAGGAATTTCATAGTCATTGGTATTTTCGATTTTCACTTCCGAATACTTCCTTTTCTGAATAGCCGTGATTTGAATGGACTCCATTACTCTTCCAGTTGCAGAGTTATTCATGAAAGAACACAAATTGATGTACATACTGTATTGTTACGTGGGTGATTGGCTCGTTATATAGAGGTGAGTTACCAACATTGTGCTAAGGATAATAAACCATTCCTAATATGGATAGGAGTTAAAAAAATTTTCGCTTTAAAGTAGGAAAACAATTAATGAACTATTCCTAATATGAATAGGAATTTCCTATTCATAATATGAGTAGGAGTTTTTAAACATTAGTTTCAAAATAGGAAAATGATTAATATATTGTTCTTAATGTGAAAAGGAGTTTAAAAAATTTAGTTTCAATATAGAAAAACAAAAAATAAATGAGCTTGAGCTTGAAAAATGAAGTGAGTTAGACAAATAATCTGCTGTTTAATTTTTATTATTTATGTCTTCAAGTTGAAACAATAGTTTTAATATGAAATCACTAATTACCATCAGCTGCCATGTCATCAATGAGTCGTACAAGAACCGATAACATTATCTTCAGTTGTAGATAGGAGCACCCTTTCACAAGATTCGTACACAAACACTCTATTGTCTCACTGCAAATGTGTCCTGACATATGCTCTCCTCTCCTGCCACTCAGTTCCCAAAAGCACTTGACAGGAATGGCCAAGCTGACAAGTGCTCAGTACTTTTGAGCACTTACATGTATTCCGAATTATTCTTTAAATGGTTCCCACTTGTTAAGATGTGTTTATTCTTTTAACTTCCATTAACAAAAGAAGTGTGAGAAGAGACGTCTGAAGATTAAAAGAGAGAGAAGCTCTTCAAAGTTCATTCAAACAGAAACAAAAATAAATCAGATTAAGACACATCTACCTGACATGCATCTGAACTCAAAGCACAATCATTTTTAACACAAGTTAGAAGTCTCAATATGTAAAACGCAGCTTCAAATAATACAAATCGCATAGCAAAGGAAGGATCTTTAATAAGTCACGTGGAAGGCACATGATATTTATCTGATTCATGCAGACACATCCCAAAGACTCTAAATTCATCAACTATAAAAGAAACAGCTTAAGCATAAGATAGAGTAGAGATATATAGAAACTTCATCTTTCACATTTCATATTGTATTCAATATCAGAGAGTGTAAGGGTCAGAGTGGAAAAAGTTTGAGAGTCTACTAGGGTACTTACCAATGAGTACTAGGGCTAGGAGAGTTAAAGATTCTTGTAAGTGTTTTGGGAAAAAACACTCAAACTCTATAAACTGTTTTTCATCTGCTTCGTACTATTTGAAACCACAAAAAGTGGGAACCTTAGATGTAAATAGCATTGAGGCTATTGAACCAAGTAAAAATCTTTGAGTTTTTTTTACTTTTCTGCACTTTACATATCTGCAAATTAACAAGTTTTTATCAGTCTTTATTTGAAAAAAGATAGCAGTACAACACATCTATCCCAATAGTATTGGTATCAGAGCGTTCGGAAAACCTCTTGGGGCATTTCTTGACTACTGGAAGCACAAAAGATCATCAAAGGTTTTTTTTTTTGTTTTTGTAAGTAAGAATATTTTATTTCTTTAAACTACAGTCATAATGGTAGGAAAAGAAATGGATGTATTTACTGGAAAAGAAAACTTCACCATCTGAAAACTCTATATGTAAGCTCTTCTTGAGTCCTATGATTGCTATGGAGCTATTGAAGATTAGTATGATCTTGAGACTAATCCGGTAAAGAAGCTTAAAATGCAAAGACTTACACATTGCAAGTTAACGCTTCACTTATCTCCAACAGTGATAAGAAAAGTGTAGAATTGTAACACTGTACAGAAGCTTTGGATCAAACTTGATTAACTTTATGCAAAGAAGTATCTTCCTAACAAGATGACACTTCTTCTCAATCTTGCTAACTATAAGTTGAATACCTCTGTCTCTTTAGATGACAACTTAGACTATTTCTTTAAGTTAGTTCAATACTTAGAAGCTACAGATGAAAAGATATCTGAGGAGCATCAAGCTGTAATAATTCTAAAGGCTTTACCTTCTGAATTCAATGCATTCAAGAAGGTAATTAAGCATGCTAGTGGAGAATCCCTCACTGTCAAGATGGTGTTAGACTCACTAATGGAAGAAATAGTAGATATTAATCCATTTAAGAAAGAGGCAGAAGTGATGTTTGTAGAAAATAATCATAAGAAGAAGTCTCATAAGAAAAATAGCACGAAAGGAAACTGGCAGAAGGGAAGTGGAAAGGATAAGCACCCCAAGGAAGGTAGAGAAAAGAAGAAAAAGGGAAAAAGAAAGAAGTGTTTTTATTGTGATAAGGAGGGACATTTTGCAAGGGACTGCAGAAAGAAGAAGAGGGACAAAGCTGTAGAAAGTGGAGATGACGGAAATGTGGAGAAACCAGAAGATTCAAATGGAGATGAAATTCTGGCTGTCACTGAAGAAAGTGAAGACCTGAGTAGAGAATGGATCTTTGACTCAGGTTGTACCATACATGTGACACCACATATAAACTAGTTCACTACATTTGAACTAGTCACTGCCAAGGTTAAAATGGCAGATTCTGGGTAGCAAAGGATAAAGGGGATTAGAAGTGTTTCCATCAACATGATTGATGGAAAGAGAAAGATACTAAGTAATGTCAGATTTATTCCTGGAATAAGGAGAAATCTAATTTCTGAAAGCTTGTTTGATAAGTAAGGGTTTCAGATCAGATCAAAAGATGGACTCAGAGAAGTCCTAAGGGAAGGTAGAGTTATTATTAGAGGAGTTAAAAGGGGTGGGTTGTACTATATAATTGGCTCAATAGAAGTTAATCAAGTTTTAGATAACGGAAATCATGAACCAACCAAGCAATGGCATGCAAGGTTGGGTCATGCACGGAACAAAAGCTTTTTCTATCTCTCTAAACAAGGATTAATCCCTGAGCAAAACCTACAGAAGTTGGAATTCTCTAAATCTTGTGTGCTAGGAAAGCATCACAGATCCAGTTTTCAAAAGGGAGCTCAAAGCGATCTTTAGGGGCCAGCTCAAGTACCTACAGCAGGAGGGAATTTAAACTTCATGTCCATTATTGATGACAGATCTAGAAAGTGTTGGGTATATTTGATGAAGAGAAAGGATGAAGCACTAGAGAATTTCATAAGATGGCATACACTTATGAAGAATCAGACTAGGAAGAAGCTTAGATGCCTAAGGACTGACAATGGATTGGAGTACTGCAATAAAGAGATTGAAGATTATTGCACCAAGAAAGGTATCCTAAGGCACAAAACAGTAAGAGCTACACCTCAACATATTGGTGTAGTTGAGAGACTCAATAAGACTATCCTAGAAAAGATAAGGTGCATGTTACTCTATTTGGGTTGCTCACATTCTTTATGGGGAGAGGCTATTAAGACAACAACCTACTTAGTTAATAGAATCCCCACCTCTGCTAATGATTACAAGACTCCATAAGAGGTTTGGAATAGTGAGAAACCTAGCCTTACTCACTTTAGGACTTTCAGATGTGCAGCTTATGCACATTAGAAGGAAGGAAAGCTAGAGCGTATAGAAATTAAAGGAGTTTTCCTAGGACATCCAGGAGTAAAAGGTTATAAGATCTTACTACTCCAAAAGGGAGCCTACAAAACCATCATAAGCAGAGATGTAATCTTCAAGGAAGATGAATTCCCTCTGCTGAAGAAGAATTCCTCAAATTTAAACCTCCAAAGGGAAGTTCAGGAGCAATTAGGATCACTGAACCAATCAATCCCTTTCTATGTGCCACTAAAAACTGAAGAAGGTGACATTACATAACCTATTGATGTGATGTGGAGCCTATGTAAGGCACTACACATTATGAACAAAGGATAAAAGAGATTGAAGGTGTGGGTGAATAAGAAACCCCACACATAACTTCAACTGATGTACAAGGAAACATTTAAGCTTATCAACTCACAAGGGATAAGCAGCCAAGACAGAGAATCCCTAATAGGAGATACATTGACTCAAACTTGGTTGAATATGCATGCCTAGTATTTGAAGCTATTGAAAGGAGGACTCCTGAAACTTTTGAAGAAGCCATGACTAGAAGTGATGCTAAACAGTGAAATGAGGCTTGTGAGAAAGAGTATTCTTCTCTAATGAAGAATGTGACTTGGACTTTAGTGCCTAGACCTCCTAAAGTCAAATTAATGGAGAATGATGGTTATTCAAGCTAAAAGAAAGAATAACAGAAGCTGAACCAAGAATTTACAAGGCAAAACTTCTAGCTAAGGGGTATAGGCAGAAAGAAGGAGTTGACTACAAAGAAATATTCTCACCAGTAGTCAAATTTAAGATAATTAGACTCATTCTAGTATTAGCTACTATCTATGATTGTTAAATTCATCAAATGGATGTCAAGATAGCCTTCCGATATGGAAAGCTAAAGGAGACTATCCACATGACACAACTAGTCGAGTTTGTAGACAAAGATAAGTCTGACTATGTCTGCCTACTTCAAAAGTCCCTATATGGGCTAAAGCAAGCACCTAGACAGTGGAACAAGAAGTTCCATGAGATATCAAGTGAGATGAACTTTGTAAGAAATGCCTATGACTACTGCTTATACTACAAGAACTTAGGAGGGACAGAGGCCATCTTCATACTAGTCTATATAGATGACCTAATTATTGCTAGGAAAGAGCTAGGCAAAATAATTGAAGTGAAGAATTGTAACATCCCGTTATCGGAGTGACGGGTATATCGGTAAATTGGATCGGGTTAGGATTTGGTACAGGCAAAGTGTTGCATTATACATGCATTATCGTTTGTATAAATATCG
>JANZLD010000005.1:13007969-13029143 GCA_026413575.1 Erythroxylum carthagenense | reverse complement strand
GACAATACCTGGAGTGATGACGGTAGAGGCCGGGCTCTACAGTAGTGGTCGCGTGGCCAGAGTTCACGGACCCTACAATTACAGAATGCATGTTTAATGATTTATTGGTAAAACGTAAATCTCTGTACTTTCTTTGAACTTATACAAAACATTAGATGTTCTAAAATATGTAAAGACATATCAAAAGCCATAAATAATATTAACCAAAGTAAGCTTCAATCTAATTCTAATTATATTTGACCAAACTCAAAATTATTTTAGAAAATGTGACATAATTTTCATTCTCATGTTTTTATATACCAATGTTTTGATTCTAATTTTAATTCTAACTCTAAGATTTAAACAAATCTTTGTATATAAAAAGAGTGTATAATAAAAACGAAAGAGGAATGTACAAAATGGTTAGATGTCAAATGATTCTTTAGAGGTGTTTGGCTTCCATTTTTTAAATTTTTAGTTTTTTATTTCTATATTTTGGTTTCTTATTTTTATTTTAAAAAATAAAAACTATTTAATTGAGATTTTTAATAAAAACTAAAACTCAAATTATTTTTAGTTTTATTATCTTATTTTGTTTTATTATTACTATACATGTAGATATTAAGTTATAATTTAATTCGTTTCTCACCACATCAAATTATGCTATTAAATTAATTAATGATTAATATCTAATATAATTAAAGAAACTTAAATTTTAATTTTATATAGTAAGCATCTAATATAAAATTTAAAAATTACTTAAACTCATTATAGATAATTTAAAATATAATATTGGCATCACTTAAGAAAAAGAAATATCAATTAATCATATTGTTCTTACAAAGCTTTTTAACAATATAACAATATAATTAGTGGGACTTATATTTTTTTATCACTAAAATATTGAATGGGATATCCCTCAGTTTAATAATCTCCTACTTTTTGATAATGATAAAATATTTGTGATATTAGAGAGTAATATTAAGATAAAGCATACAAGCAATTATATATTAAGATAATGATTAAATTCCCCTTAATTCATGTATAAAATATGATTCAATATCAAGAACATAATAGATAATCAATATCAAGTAGCTGAAATATCAATAACAAAAGAGATGTTTAATATCAAAAAGTCATCACATTTATAATAGTCACACTTCCCTGAAATCTAATATCACCAAATTACATTCCCTCTTTTTGGAAACATCAAAATTAAATTTTTTGAAGGAGGAAAGTGTCAACAGACTTTGAGCTTACGACGGCGTGTGAAGAAAAACGGAGTGTGAAGAAAACCTAGGAGATAAAACATGATGACTACTGTTGGGTTAGAACATTTTAATTTAGGGCTTTGGACAATGTCTCTAGGCTGATAGGCCAGTCTATTTACCTTAGTCTAACCTCATTACTTCTGACCCACATTCTTTTCTACTTCTTATTTTATTTTAGTGGTGAATCTTTTGTGTTACAATCATATGATCTGTTATAACAAACTGTAAACAGAACAACCTATATAAAGGGTTGGGATTCATTCAATAAAAGTTGACCCAATATTATCTTTTATTACATCTCTTATTATGGTATTAGAGCATTGAGTAGCTCAATACCTTCTCTCTCTGCTGGCCCCATCTTTTTCGTTTCTCTACTACATTTTGTTCCCTTCATCTCCCTCATGTTTGGAGCTCCTGGTCCGTCATATGCCAGTGTTGCTACCAACCAAACACATCATCAATCACACCCTCAACATGTGATTCGACCAGAGGATCATTCAGCCAGTCCTTTTTATCTTCATCCCAATGAGAATCCTTCCTTAGTCCTTGCCTCTTCTCCCTTGATAGGTACTAATGATCACTCATGGGCAAGATCCATCCAAATGGCTCTGCTATATAAAAAACGCAAATTTATTGATGAATCTATCACAGCACCACAAAGAGAAGATCCTTTGTTCATGTAATGTGAAAGATGCAATACAATGGTCTTATCATGGTTATTAAGATCTGTAACAGGTTCAATCACATGAAGTGTGATCTGGTTTGACTCTGCAATTGAAGTTTGGAAAGATTTGGAAGGAAGGCTTTCACAAACATATTGCTTTAGAATATTTGATCTCCAAGAAGAAATATATAGTCGCAAAGAAGAAATATATAGTCACAAACAAGGTAATCTTTCAATGTCTGACTATTACACACATCTTAAAATGCTATGGGATGAATTATTTAACTTAAGACCCTTGCCTAAATGCAAGTGTGAGCCTCAATGCAACTGCAGTGTTTTAACTACATTAAAAAATTATCAAGAAAGGGACTATGTTATCATATTTTTAAAGGGGTTAAATGATTCTTACACCACTGTCAAGTCTCATATCATGCTTATAGACCCTTTACCCGACATCAAAAGAGGTTTTGCTATGGTAGCACAACATGAAAGGCGATTAAACACCCATGAGACTTTATCTTCACCAATCATTGAACCACAAGCATTCTTTAGCAAAATTGACACCAAAAGAACTTACCAACAAAATAGAAAACCCATTTATACCTTCTGTGGGAGCATTGGTCATGTGGAAAATAAATGCTATAAAAAATATGGTTTCCCCATAAAATTTTTCAAATATCAGACCATTTCATCCAAGCAAAGACAACAATCAGAACAAATTCAAGGTAATCAATCAAGTTGAGAGTTACCAGGACTGTCTTTCCTCAAACATTGAAAATTCTTCACTCTCTAAAGAGTCAAGACAAGACAATACAAACTTCAGCCTCACTTCGAAGCAGTACTCATAACTGATGCAATTTCTACACAAAGAAGGAGATAACAAAGGAAAAACATTAGTAAGCACACCACAGATCAATACACTTTTCATTAATAAAAAAGGTGCATCCAAACCTCACATGCTTTCTGGTTTATGGTCATCCACATGGATCCTCGATTTTGGCGCCACTGAAAACATCATTTGTTCCTTGGATTTCTTCTTAGCCTACAAAATAGTGGATTGCTTGACTGTCAAATTGCCAAATGGAAACTTTGTCCCTGTCACACACATTGAAACAGTCAATATTTCTTCGATTACTTTTACCAATGTGCTTTTTATGCCTATATTTTCATTTAACTTAATTTAAATCAGCAAGCTTCCTAGTTATTATCCATGTTAGCTGATCTTTACACCTCATTCATGTGAGATTTAGGACACCAAACTTATGAAGATGATTGGTTTTGCTAAACAAGTCAACGGACTTTATTACCTATCTGCATCATTCCCAAATCACTCCTCACTTTTCTGTCATGTTTCCTCACCTCAAGAAAATTTATGGTACAAAAGACTAAGGCATATTTCTAATCAAAGGCTACACACTTTGTCTAGAATAGATTCTGCTATTATTTTTCAATACACAAACCAATGTGATATTTGCCATTTTGCCAAACAAAGAAGATTGCTCTTCCATCCTAGTATTTCAATTGCAAAAGCATGTTTTGATTTGAATCACAATGATATTTGGGGTCCCTATCATACTCCTTCTATTCTTGGTTATAAATTCTTTCCAATTATTGTGGATGACCATAGCAGAATGACATGGATACACATGATGAGACACAAATCCAAAACCAAAGATTAATCAATTGCATTCCTTCTCCATTGTTCTCTAATCAATATTCATATTCTGTCTTATTTGGTACTAATCCAGATTTGATAGCTTTAAAGGTATTCGGTTGCCTTTGTTTTGCTTCCACCAAAAAAGCAAATAGAGGGAAATTTGATGCAAGGGCAAAGAAATGTGTCTTTGTTGGTTTTTCTACAGGCACTAAAGGATACAAGGTTTTTAACCTCAGCTCTAGCCAATACCTTTTGACCAAAGATGTACAATTCTATGAAAATAAGTTTCCCTACCTTACCTCATCCATCATCTCAGACTTACCTTCTCCCATACTGCCCATTCACTCAAATTCACCCTCTGATGACTTCATTCCATCAGTTTCTACAAACCAACAACCTTTACTTACATAACCCATCTCTTTACCTACTTCTCTAACTTAATCTGACCCAAATCCATTGCTGCATCGCTCTACAAGACAGTTCAAGCCTCCATCACATCTTAAAGATTATCACTGTCCTACCATTTCACATACCTCTCCTCACACCCTCTCCTTTGTTCTATCTTATGACAACCTATCTCCTCATCATCATGTTTTTTTTTAACTAGACTCTCCTCACTCAAAGAACCCATTACCTATAAGCAAGCAGTCCAATATCCAAAATGGAGAAATGCAATGCAAGTGTAATTAAAAGCCCTACAAGACAATAACACTTAGGAACCTAAACCCTTACCTCCAGGAAAAGTAGCAGTTGACTGCAAATGGGTCCACATATTCAAATTCAATGTAGATAGGAGTCTCCAAAGATGCAAAATCCGTATAGTAGCCAAGGCTTTACTTAGAAAAAAGGTTTGGATTATATAGAAACCTTCTCTCCTGTGGTAAAAATAACAACAATTAGAGTTCTGTTAGCATTAGTAGCACAAAAAACTGGTTACTACATCAACTAGACATAAATAATGCATTTTTACATGGTGACTTACATGAAGAAGTCTACATGAAGGCTCTTCCCGGATTAGCTCTTCCACGTACAGAACTTGTTTTTCATCTTAAAAAAAGCATTTATGGTTTGAAGCAAGCCAATCACCAATGGCACTCCAAGGTAAATTCTACCCTTCTTTCTACTGGTTTTGTTCAATCATAATGCAATCACTCCATGCTCAGAAAGGCGGTGGATGAAACCTTCACCATCTTGGTCTATGTTGACGATGTACTACTCGCCATTGATGATTTGCAGCTCATCCAAACCACTAAAAAAATTCCTCATTGATACCTTCAAAATCAAAGATCTCGAACCTGTAAAATATTTCTTTAGGACTTGAATTAGCAAGATCATCTACTAGAATAAATTTAAGTCAACATAGAAACACATTGGACTTACTTCAAGATACCGACTTTCTACTTTCAAAATCAGCCGCTACTCCTATGGCTTCAAACCTCCGATTATCTTTATCTGGAGATCACATTACCAACCCATCTTCTTTTCGCTGCTTGACTGGAAAACTTCTTTATTTGACCACTTCGTTGCTTGATTGGAAAACTTTTTTATTTAACCACCATAAGATTGGACATATGCTTTGCCGTCTAGCAGCTTTCACAATTCATGAATGAGCCAACAAATTGTCACCTCCAAACAGCAAATGCATTCTTCGATACTTAAAGAAATCTTCGGGTCAAGGGATACTATTCTGACGAAACTCACCACTCAAAGCTCTGTGCATTCTCTGATTTTTATTGGGGAACTTGCCCCAACTCATGAAAATTCGTCACTGGTTATTGCATGTTTCTCGAATCTTCCTTAATCTCGTGGTAATCTTGTGGAAATAAAAAAACAACCAACAATATCCAAAAGTTCCTCTGAAGCAGAGTACAAAGCCCTTGCCACCACGATGTGCAAACTTCAGTGGTTGTTCTATCTTCTTAAGGACATCGGTGTCAACCATCTGTGATTGGCTTATCTCTACTGTGACAATCTTTCAGCCATACACATAGCAGAAAATTTGATCTTTCATAAATGAACAAAGCATATCGAGATTGATTGCCATGTTGCTCGTGAAAAATTGCATAAAGGTATCATCCACCTTCTTCTCATCTCAACCAACGCTCAACTGGCTGATATCTTCACCAAAGCTCTGCCAAAATCCTCCTTTCAAAACTTGTTACTCAAGCTCGGCGTTATCCACGACATCTACTGGCCAACTTACGACGACGTGTCAACAGATCTTGAGCTTACGGCAGCTTGTGAAGAGAAATGAAGTGTGAAGAAAACCTAAGAGATAAAACACGATGACTACTGTTGGGTCAGAACATTTTAATTTAGGGCTTAGGACAATGTCTCTGGGCTGATAGCCCAGTCCATTTACCTTAGTCCAACCCCATTAATTCTGATGCACATTCTTTTTCTACTTCTTATTTTATTCTAGTAGTGAATCTTTTCTATTACAATCATATGATCTGTTATAACAAATTGTAAACAGAACAACCTGTATAAAAGGTTAGGATTCATTCAATAAAAGTTTAGCTAATATTATCTTTTATTACATCTCTTATTAGAAAGCGAGAATTAATTAAACGATATAGGTCATCAGGCTAATGCATCATGATGTCTCAGAAGGAGTTAAGTTTTCCTCGTATAATAGTGAGCTGATACTTAATGGTTTTCAAATAAGCATCGGGTAGAGACCCATATTATATTAGTGAGGTAGTGGCGTCATCATCCACAAGGACCTCAACAGTGTAACTCAGGAGAGGCTCATCGGGAGCAATGTTAGATGGGTAAACTCAGAGAATGCTTTTATGGTTAGAGATACTACCACAGGTGTGATTGAGTCATTTGACCATCAACTAATCGGTAGGCCTTTACAGTTAAAGATAGTATAAAAAAAATCAATCTCATCGCTAGTGGGAGAAACATGAAACTTCTAAAAGATGAGGCTAAGTATTAGGGCACAAGTAATATTTTATTTCTTTTTCTTAGTTTGATGGAAATGCACCATATTAAGCAAAATGAAGAAACTAAGATGGATCATTATCCTAATACCAGGGTGGAGAGGAACCACAATTCATCATAGTATAAACAAAATTATACATTAATGAAGAGAAGATGAAATTGAGGAATAACATTGAGTCCATGAACATCTTTAGGTTTTCTAGAAACTTTGCATCAGTATCCAACTCAAAGATGATTTTGACTCTATTAGTCACAAAGTAAGGTCAAATTTGATATTAAGTATGAAAACTATAATAAATAGGTCTTTTGGGAACAAGAATATCGAAGATCTCATTTATAAGAGCATAATCGAGATCATTTCAATACTTTAGACTATAGCAAATATGAGTATCACCTCAAATCACTCTAAGTCAAAGATTAAAATAAAATAGCCTAATATTTATTAGGCTTATAAGACTAGATTTTGTAAGAAAGGATCCATTCCTTATCCAATAAAAAATTACACTAGAACATATTTCTTAATTTTTTTTAGGAAAGATGAAGAGATGTCATGATTTGCATATAACTCCCACGAGACATTTATTAAAATGAATAGAATTTATGTTGAAATTCTCATCCTTATTAGTAGGAGGCATAGGAGCTGGAGTTCTCTTTTGAGTCATTTGAAAACTCATCCTTATTAGTAGGAGGCATAGGAGTTGGAGGTCTCTTTCGAGTCATTTGAAATTTAGAAGTGTGATGTTTGAGTTTAGGGAAGACCGCAGGGGCACAAGAGTAGGAATAGGCCATCGTTGATGACAAGGCAAAGGAGGTTAAGGCATCTAGGTTAATGATAGACCATCAAGTCAATAGGATTCAATAATATAATATAAACAAACAAAAATGTTGAAGAAGAGGAAAAACAAATTAAGAAAATAAGACAAACAATATGTTTTATATTTTGACGACTAGTTATTATAATTAGTGAAACAGAAATTTAATAAATTTGTTAAGATTTTCTTATTTTAAAAAAATAAAATAAAAATTTAAAAATACATATGTATTAATAAATTTTTATTATTACAATAAAAAATCACAACGTACAAACACAACTAAATCACTCCCTAACTTTTATTCAATTTCATCCTTACAATAAGATATACTTAGAAACTTCAATTTTCAACCAAAGCATAATCTTCAAATAGTTTTTTTTTTAAAAAGCTTCATAAAACTAAAATAAAGTACCATATTATGTTCTGCAACAAGAATTGTAAGTATTAATCATTTTTATTCTCATAATTATAGGACATCAAAATTTTAAATTTTGAATATTATGATTATCATTAATAGATAATGCCAAATATTGTCTTTCGACAAATATCGCAGTAGGTATTTCCTTGTCCTGATTGCTTAGACGATGTCATCTGCATCACAATGTGGTGAAGAGTTATAGATTAATTTAACTAATTATCTTTTTGACTTTTTTTCATTATAAAATATGTATCAGTCGGTCAAGAAAGCTTTTTTCTTCTTCTTGTTTTCTTAATTTGAGGGAACCTAATCATCACCAAGCTACTGTCTAATGATATAATCGTCAAACTAAAGAAACTCTCCTCCGATAGTTACAAGACCTGAAAATCATAATTCCAACCATCTGGAATTTGCTGACGTTTACCACGTTTAATACGGGAAGTTCTGCCATATAATCGGTGGTGGCCCTTTGTAAGTGGCGGACGCGTTAGTTTAACTACTCTTTCTTATTAAAGTGAGAGCTGATCGCAGCCTTAGCATCTGGCGCACTCTAGTTACCAGCACCTTAATGACAAATTTACCCTCAAGTACAATTCCTCCAAGCCAGTGGCTAATCCAGTTTAATTCTAGGACTGGACGCACGGGATAACTCACCGCAATATTATAATGTTCGTTAAAGCCAACTATCATCACTGTCTGTTGCTGTTTCAGTACAAGTACGCTCCGCTTAACCAAAAGAGTCAAAGATTTCAGTTTTGTGCTTAGGCCTGAATGCTTCCTCTCCTTCTCTCTCTAAAATGTCAGCCTCCGTTTTGGGTTTCTAGGTCTGTCTACTCTGATTGAAGTTGACCTATAACTCTCTTTCCCCTTCATTACGTTTGATATGCATAGCCAAGATCACAGTTCAGGTTGGTTCTAGTTCTTTACTTTATGGCTTTGACCCCTGCTTTCCCTAGCATTTCGTGTTCTTTTTGTGGTCTTGATCCTTATACTTTCTTGGGTTCTATTTTATTTCATTTTATATTGTTTTATTTTACTACTCACTATTTGTTTATTCGTCAGAAAAGAGGTTTTGGGTTTGTTGTCTTTTATCAATTTACGTTCAAGCTGAGTTCTTTCTGTTCTGTGGTAGTTTCCGAGTCTTTTCTCTAGAGTAGTTCCCATCTTTATGTGTGGCTATATCTTTTTCCCTTGGAAGATAAGCTATTGAGTTTATTGCTGAATTTGCAGGGCACGAGGGCCATGGCGTTCATGTTTGTCATAAATGTGGATGGCCCTTTCCAAATCCGCATCCAAGTGCAAAGCACAGGCGTGCACACAAGAAGGTTTGTGGAAAAATCGAAGGGTATAAGTTAGACGGCTCGGAGGAGGCTCACCATTTGCCTGGTTCTGATGACGAACATTTGTCTGATGGAGATCACAAATCCCCTAGTGAGTTTGCTTGATCCCACATTAGTATCTAAATCTTTTTCGTTATTGTCTGCTCCGATGTATATGGACTGAACATAAGTTTCCAATTCTGGATGGTCAATTATTTCTTCCGATGGCTTAATACTCCGTAGAAAATAGAAGGAAACTGAAGAAATCTTACTAATTAGATAGTGGATTGCATTCATGAAGTAATATTTGCTGAATTTGGTCATACAAGGTCCTAAGATTTTGGAGAGAAATTATAATGAAAAGGGCAGTGGTGCGATGGGGCAAAGTTCAAGTAGATCAGAATATGGTGTATTTTCAGATGCTGTTGCAGAAATCCCAGATAGTGGATCTTCCCCAGGGATTGAACAGAGCCATGTGGATGTTGAGAAATTTGCAACCCATGTAGAGAACATTGATGAAAATAGGGGAATAATCTCTCATTCCAACGAGGGCACTGTGATTCCAGGTAAGCTTTCAACGCGATAAGTAATTGATATCGCATCGCAACATGTTGAAATTACATAGCAGAAACATCCGGTTGTTGTTACGGTAAATTTAAATGACAGTGAAATAAAGAATGCAAATTTCTATTGACTAGGTGAATTTAAATGTTTTGAAGAAGATATCTGTTGATGTTGGAACTAACATATGTGTTCTTTCTTTCATCTTTGCCGCAAATTGTTTAAGTCTCAACTGCTGTCATTGGCTTGGTGGCTACAATTAAAGAGAGCAAGAAGAGCAACAATAGCGAGGATTTGATAGAAAATGTTGCAAAGCAAAATGAAGATGCCAATTTGGATGTGCAAGTGCCAGATGCTCTGGTGTTTCCTGTAGAATGTGCAGAGAAAACCTCAGATCTGGTGTTTCCTGTAGAATGTGCAGAGAAAACCTCAGATATAGTGTCTGAAATGGAGAAGACACAGCATACTATCCCAGATGCTGGAGATATTCAATTGAAGGAAGAAACAAAAGAATCTAATATGATTTCCAAAAATCAGTCCCCTGAAGTTGAATCTGTTGACTTCATTAAAGACTCTGTCGATATTACTCAGACTGAGACTGATGTTGTTAAAAGAATGGAAGCAACCAATTCAAGCAACTCAATTGAATCTCTCAGTGTAAAAGGAGAAGCAAATGAAACCATGTATGTGTTTTCACTTCCTGCTGATCTACCTGCAGTAGATAATCCTGCTGTCATGGTTGAAGGTTTTAAAGACCATAAAGAAGGGAGATTACCCCAAATTGTGCTTGTAGACTCACTTGAAATAGGTAATGATTTTAAAGGCTCCATTCCTGAGGGTAATTCTTCCACTTCCAATTCCAGCCTGTTGACTGAAGACACTGAAATCTCTGTTTTGGATGTGGATATTAAGGATAAGCATGAATACAATGAACAAAAAGAGAAGCCTATGCTTCAAGAATTGCCTAATGAAGGTGAAAGTGTGATGACCCAGGTTGCTGTAAAAATCAATGAAAACAAGCAATCAGAAGAATTAGGAACCATTGCTGCTATGCCAGTTGAGCTGGAAAGCAGTACTGTTCAGTCACCTTATGACAGTAGGATTGATTCGTATGTCATGAGCGTAGAGGAACAATCAGTCGACTTGCCTAATATTGTTCCTATGGCGGGATCAATGGATGCTGAAGTCAGGCAGACAAGTTTAGCTGGGAATGATCCAGTTGATTATGGAAAGGCTAGAAATGATAGATGTGATGTGGGTGGAAACAATGACAACAAAAGAAGTACAGAAAACATAGTAACAACGTCTGAGGTTAATGCATCAGCCAACTTACTTGGAGTTGAAAATGCTACTGCTCATGAAGGAGATAAGATTGAAAGATACGATGTATCTAAAATTGCAGCCGGGGAAAATGACTTTGAGGGGAATCTTGCAATGGACATGACTGATGTAGCTAAACCTGTTAGTGATCATCATGAATCTTGTGTACAGACAGAAAGTGCTAGTGATGAGTCTGGGATAAAGTCATCAGAACCTGAAGGCAAGTGCATCAGGTCAGCTCAAGATACTCAGGAAAATGGAAAGGAAATTGAAAGCAAAGCTAGGGGCAAATTAGATGTGGAGTATCCTGATGGACTTAGTGCTGTTGCTGATTCTGATAACTGCAAAGATGTTGAGGCACTGGAAAAATCTTCACAAGAGTGCGTAAGAAATGAGTCTTTAGCTTCTGCTACGGATACGTTATTATCCGTAAATAATAATGCCAGTATTGAAGATCAAACTAGAGATTTCTGTGGGGATGCATTTGGAGCATCTAAGTCTTTACCTGGCGAAAGTGATAATAATTTAGATACAACTGTTCTACAGCAACTAGGTCCATCTGCAACTGACTTGACCATGGACTCAATTAGTCAAACTGATGGTTTGGAAGGTCACTGCGGTTCTATTTCAGGTACATATATACCGAATTCTTTTTCCATAACATAGTGAATTAGTGATTATGGCTTCACCAACCTTCTTGCTATCTTCAACCTTTTTATTTAGCTAATTGTGTTAGTGATAAATTATATCTATATGACTAGAATCAGACTCGCCTAAATTAATATATATTAAGTAAATATAATTTTTACTTGTATTATATTTAGAATAGTCCGTGATTACTAATTATGGAAACTGTATACGGTCAATCAAACAAGTATCAAACTTTTAATAAAATAATTTAATTTTTAATTTCGGTAAATTAACTCTTGAACTTAAAATTTCTTAACCAAATAAAAATTTAAAAATTTCTTTAGGTATATTGTAGAATAAAACATTTTTATTAATTTAGAGTAATTCTAATAGATTTAGAATATTGATATTTTCTCTTGACAATTAACAATTTTCAGAATTCATAAAATTATTTAATTTTTTAAATAGATAGTTATTATTTAAAAATGAAATTAATTTAAAATTAGAGTTATTTTTATGATTGAAGTTATCAATAATTAATAATTTTCGATATTTGTGAGCTAGTCTTTTTTTTTAACAAATATTTATTATCTTTATAAATATTTTGTATTAATTTAATATAAATTGGAATTATTTTCACAAGAATTTAGCGGCAATTAGGGTATGTATATGTATGTACGTATATATATAAAAGAAGTGAGTTCACTTGATAACTTATTTTTTTATGTAAGTTAAGTTATGGAAATTATACCTGAGGATGCCCCCATATCATTTGACGGCATTCAATCATGTTATCTTCCATGCTTTGAGTAACAAACGAAAACAAACCTTTGTAACGCATTTTTGTCATGGCTCAGTGCTTTCTACTCATTCGGACGCACCGGCGGTTGAACTTCTGCCATCTAATAATTCGCAAGCGTTAGCTGTTGTAGATGAATCCAGCCTTGAAATCCCAAAAGCCGCACCTGAGGATGAGAAATCGGGTGTTTTGGAGCCACCTAATCCCATGACGTTGGTTCAAGACCCAAAAGTTAGTTCTGATGTTGAAATCCAAACTGTTTCTCAGGCAAAACCTGCTGAAGCGGAAGCTGGTTGGTTTCCTTCTCATACTAATGTGGTGAATGAATCACAAGGCAGAAAGAAGAATGAAGAGATTATTACAAAAGCTACAAACTGGAGTGCTGGGAAGCGACACGCTCCCTTGAAGAGTCTTCTGAGTGAGGCAACCAAATCTACATCACCTAGTCCCGTGGAAAATCCATCAACTAAGGACGTTAAGATTGAAACAGGGAAAGAATGGAATTCTCCAGCAAGGTATCCTGCAAACATAAAGAGAGAGAAGAGGAAAGTCAAGGGTAAACCATACTGGGCACAATTTGTGTGCTGTTCATCTGTTAATTAGATGCGTATGTATGGTGGTTTGAGTTCCACTTATGTAGGAAAACTATAACGTGTGATATTTTAGCTATAGTTTTGAATGTTAATGGTAAATACATTCCTTATTCTTTAGGTCTACAATTGATTTTAACATTAGACTGGATGATCTTAATTTGTCTTAAAGATTTAAAGTTTAAGTTCAAATTATTAAGGTTAAGCAAGATCTTACAAAAATTATGGTCACATTGCACTATCAAATGATCTATCGTTACAAAATCATGTTGTAGATCTTAATTTTCTAAATTTAACTTCTGATGCTTTATACATGGTAGCAGATCAAGCCTATAATCAAACCACTTTTATCTAGATACCAAAACAATTGGTCCCATTTGAGCTTGAAAAATTGATGCCAACAAAATAGATCACTAATTACCAAAAGGTATTATATGCTTCTCATAAGCATTATATCCACATTACTATTCCACCTATTCTCGTGACATTAAGAGATGGAAATGTTAAATTTATCTACAACAACTCCAATGATGAACAACCTAGATCATCTGGCACATTTGACCCAATTTTAATGTTGCAACCAGTCTTATCACATCAACAAGAAGGTAAAAATGGACCTCGTATCCAACTTGTAAATTCTAATAGCTAACTTGTATCTATTAACCATCATTATGGATACTTTGGGATGTTGACCCATCTAGATATGAAACAAACTGTAAAATATGTCCTACTTTAAATTAGGATGGATCTAATAGTGAAGATAAGAACTATGTTCATATAAAGCATGCAAAGCTCAGACATAGAGGAAGAAAACATCCTTGCATAGAAATTCGTCATTGTCAAATTTCACAACAATTTCATCCCAATTGTGATGATCATGACCTAGATTTGAGACCATAGTTTGGGCTTAAAAATTCACAACCCAAACTTGAGAGTATTCATGAACTGCTCAAAGTTGTTAGAGAGGAACATTAGCTCCTTAAAGATAAAATCCACGATAAAGTGGAACTCATTATTCCTTTAATTCATGTTACTACTCTAGCACTTATTCCACGTGTGATTATACATCCTTATAATAAAAAATTTCCTTCTGTAAAGAAAAAGACGACACTAATAAGGTTATTTCAAACCCTTATATTCATGCTACAAGAATTTCTTCTTATGGTATCCTTGCATCAAATCCCAATAATGAGGTACATAATCTGTTGTTCTGAATAAAGTTTTTTGATGCATTGATTATAAGTTTGATGGTCTTAATCAACAAATACAAGCTACCAAAAAACAGGTAGAATTTGTATCCTTTCAAATCCTTTACGAGATCAAATGGTCCAACTTAAAGTTGATAATTTAAGACGATAAATTGATACTCAATATTTTGGATCTGATTTCACTATAAAAGAAAAAGAACTCCAATGATTTAAAGAAATACTTCAATGTATGAAGGCAGATATGCAAGTAGAACAGTCGAAGACTATTTATGGGGCTTATCCTACAATATTTACAATTACCCATTTATTCAACCCCAACTTATATTAAAACAACTGAATATGAGAAGGTGTTTAAAATGAATTATTCTTTACTCAAACAACAAGCTATTCACCAACCCATTGGCAAATCAAAACCTCAAAAACTTAAGATTAAAAAGTAAATTGATCCATCACACTCATACACCAAACTTGTTCACCTAGAACTTAACATATTCCATCAATTAGGAAAGACAAATTCCCTCAACAGGAGTTTATTATAACTCTAAAACTAGTCTCTGAATCTGGTACATATGAATCTAAGAGCCAAATATTTAACGATATTGAAATTTATAAGTAATTACATACTTGTCAGAATTAGCTCAATTAATGATGGCTAGACTAGATTCTTCTCAACAGATTGAGGTTGAAATTAATGAAGCTAAATTAACAATGATTAAACCCATCAAACCTCTACCACCACTTATGCAATTTCCTCCATCTAGATATACCTCATGACCATGGTTTACTTTTGATAATCTTCTACTAAAAAAATGGAAAGATCATCTTAATAAATATGGTGCTTAGATTGATTTACAAATGACCTGATACTACCTTACAAGATGTCTTATCTGACTTTACTTCTCGTTTCACTAATAATTTATAGGAATGGTGGCAAAGTTTGGATGACTATCGAAAACTCCAATATATTCAAGTAACATGCACCAGTATTCTTCTTAGTGTTATCCATAAAAATTTATTAGAGATTTTCAACTTAATGAAAAGCAAACTTGAAAAGAATATATTTAAATAAAGTGTTATTCTCTAGATCAGAGAGATCTTCAAAGTCATTTTCAACATATGGTGAAACATTATTATTTGCTTAATGGTTTCAATGATGTTAACTTTATACATTCAGAAAATCTCTTCTAGATGAACTTCATAATTCTCATATCCTCCTCCTCTTTGGAAGAATCCAAAATTCTTCATTCATTCACATTTCAAAAAGAATGAGGATTTCAATCCTACTAAGGCTACTCATCCTAGAATGAATACTGATGAATTGAAGCTAGCAAAAGAGGAATGTGCTGTACTACTTCAAAAAGGATTAATTGAGAATACAAAATCATATTGAACTTGTCAAGATTTTTATGTGAATAAAAGAGCTTAATAACAAAGAAGGAAGAGGTCGGTCATTGATTATAAATCTTTTAATATATTCATTCAAGACGACATGTTTCCACTACCAAAGATCAATACTCTAGTCTTATTTCTTAAAGAAGCAAAATTCTTCTTGAAGTTTGACTTGAAAGTAGGTTTTTGGAAGTTAGGAATAGACCCACATGAGAGGTACAAACCAACTTTTTGTATCCTGAATGCTCATACCAATGGACTATTATATCATTTGGACTTAAAGTCGCTCCATTACTATTTTAATAGATTATGAGAAAAAATTATGAGCTCATTCTACCTAGTGTCTTTACCTATATTGATGACATTTTACTATATTCCATGACCATAAAGACCATAGAGCATTACTTCATTCTTTTTTGTATCTTATTAAGCAATATAGGATTATGCTCTCAGCTAAAAAGAGTCACATCGGATCATCCAAGATAGAATTTCTGGATATGAGCTTTCAGGACAGATTTTATCAACCTAGCATACATATTGCCAGTGAATTATTGTATTTTCCTAATGAAAATCTCAACTTAAAGCAAATAGTGCAATTCCTTGAAATTGTCAGTTATATCATAAATTTTATTCCATACTTGACTAATTATATAAGCTTCTTATCAAGATTGATGAGAAAGAATCCACCGTTATGAAGTAAAGAGCATAATAAAGTTGTCTAGTACTTAAAATAAGTGAGTCAACATCTACATCCACCCCCTTTAAAGATTCCTGATAAAGGAGAACGTATCCTTCAGGCAGATGCCAGTAATCATTATTAAGGAGTTGTCTTAATTGAAGAAGTTGATGGGAAACATCACGATTATGGTCATGCTAAGGGCTAGTTCAAAGAATTAGAAAAACACTATCATGTCATCTATAAGGAGATTTTGGCGGTAAAGAAAGGCATTGAAAAGTTTAATTTCTACCTCAGCCCATATCATTTTGTGGTGGAAATGGACAACACATCCTTCCTTAAAATCCTAGAGCCAAACAAAAACATTTTGCCTGACAACTAATTAATTCATTGGAAAGATTGATTCTCTTACTATAAATTCACAATATGCCATAATATAGGTCATAAAAATGTGCTTGTTGATTTCTTTTCAAGACCTCGAAACCTAATTCAAATTCTTACTCTTGTTTCTCAAAAACCAATCACTCTCCTTATCTTCCTTATCATGGATCTCCCTCTCTATGCCAAAATTTAAAAAAATATTTTCTTCCTATTACTAGAAACCTACCTAAAAACTTAGAAGAGATTGATGTTCTTCTCAGGAAGAGCCTCTTCTATTATCTCCATCTCATTCTCACAACTCTTAAATTCCACCACATCTGCACCATTTTGATATCCAGGCACTTTATCGTACCTTGCATCATTTTTATGATTCTCTCTCAAAACCAATAATATGGCATATTTGGGCTTTATTTACCCTCTACGTATGTTCTATTGCCTTGTCTCCACTACATGTCTATCAACATTTGGCCAATCTCACCAATGCAAATTCTTTATCATGGACCTTCCAGGAATGGTTCCAACCATTGATCAAACAACATATTCAATTAGGTCAAATACTTAATAGATATCAGTTATGGAGTATTCCTTTAAAAGAATAGAAAACCCAATCTTTCTTCATAGTTCATCACCTATGCAATATGATTGAAAATTGTTATGTGTACACTATCAATCATTTTCAACTTTGAAAAACCTCCATTGAATGGCCCAAAAATTAAAGGAAATTAATGCATGATCTTTTCCATTTCCTTGATCACCTTAATCATTATCAAAAGAGTAACAAACCTACCACTTGTACATCTTTAGGTCTATACCCTGGAGATTTTGCTTTACCTAAACCCATTTCACGAAGTGACAGATATTGGTCTTCATTTGACCAATTTGCTCATATAAGCTTCAGTGTTATAGGAGAAGAATTACCATGTCCACTTATATTTGAGCCCAAAAGGACCTTTGAAATTAGATAAGGCTCAGCTAATCAGCCCAAATCCAAAAACCTTCCTTATCACTTCCAAGACTCTCAATATCTATGGCCCCCAATTTAGACTGATGCTAAAGTGGATCATTTCATCAAAGAAACAGAAAAGCTAAATAATGATATGTCTTATAAAGAAAGTGTTGGTGGACCCAGATTTTTGTCAGCACAACCCTGTTAAAAATTCCTTCTTATCTTTAAGGAATATTATTGGGACTCGTGTCTCCTAATAATTTTCATTTTATTTTTGTCCTTTTGTATTGAATTTTGCATTATTGTACGATGTAGGGTTACTTATATCTTTATTTAAAAGTTATTTATCTTGTTCCTTCTGGGCTTGTCTATAAAATCAAGGTTTTGTTTTGGACTTTGATTTCATCAATCATATCAAGTGTGTTTTCTCTCTTATGACTTCCTTGTGAGTTTTACATCTCATGAAAGCTTGATTCTTAAATAATACACTTACAGTCATACAGAAAGATAAGCATGCTCTACAATTGCCTCTTTATAAGGATCATGTGTATTAAACAATCTTGGATTATAGATATTATGATTATATGAAGATATGTTTGGTCAGTTATAATACTTAAGAGTTAGAACTTAAGAATTGATAGCTAATGATGATAGAAAGGGTTTGTGTCTTGGCTAGAATATTTGAGATCTTAAACTAAAGTCATCTTTATATGATCTCAAACTACAGTCATCTACAATCTTTCTTATCACTTAGGTTCTTGTTTGATCATACAAACAAGTTTAAGTTCCTTCATTTTTTGAAAAAAAAAGTCTTAAGTTCCTTTCATAAATATGGTCTCTTAGAAGATTCTAGGGCAAAGTTATCAATTTCAGTTATTGGGTCTTACTAATCTTAGCAAGGTTGGCATGATTTGATATTAATGCTTCAACTTTAAGATCATGTTTGCGTATTTGTTCTTTAAATGTTTTTTGCATCTTTTTTCATTGTGTTTGTTTTCTCTATTCAATTTATCTTACTAAAAATATGTTCATTTGATTGTTGTCTAAAGTTCAATTTCATGTTGATAATGTTAATTTTGTCTTATTTGAATTAGTTTAAAAAAGAAAAATTAGAATAAAGAAAAAGAAAAAAAACTCATATCGGTGCTTAGTTTAAAAACAAATACAAAAATTGTTGCTTATATCTAATTTTCTTGTCGATCTACATTATTATATAGTTTGAAGCAACTTTATTTACACCTTCTTACCTTATTCTAAAATTCTCTTTGTCTAAATCTAAACTTCCGTCCACTCTTTTCATCTGAATATTTATTTTTCATCTTGTCTTGATTCTAAAAAAATTTCTCTTTCACTCATTTCTTTTTTTCTTCCTTTCTTAAATTATATGGGCTGATTTGCTTATTTTGGGTTGTTACAATTTAATTCTTGGTTATTTTGATTAGTTCCTTAATAAACTGAAGAAATAAATTAAGAGCAAAACAAGGCTAGAATGGTGAGTTTAAAAGAGGACAAAAGCCTATTGTTTTAGTGAAACCTAAGCATGAATGCTGTCAATCCAAAAGGAAACACATAAGGGAGTGTTTTTGGGATAAAATAAAATTATTTTTCCAAGCCTAAATCATGTCTCAAAAATAATAAAGATTGGACTAATGACATTCAAGACACTTTTGACATCAAATTATATATGAAATTATGCACCAAATGTTAAACTTTTCATGAGATTTGAAGCCATTCATGTTCAGTTTGAAAGGCTAGAGTCAAGTATCTATAAAGGGTAGCCTAAACCACAATGACTAGCAAAGGAGCATAATGATGATTTTAGTGATGACCTAGATGAAGGAGAACAAGCCTCAAATGCAAGTTTAGGCATAACAGTACAGTTAAGGTTGAAAACAAATTAGGAAGTATAAAGCTAAAAATTCAACCATTCTAAGGAAAAAATGACCATAGAGCTTATTTAGAATAGGAAACAAAGGTGGAGTTAGTTTTTGATTGCTATAAATACTATAAGGAGAAAAAGGTGAAGTTGGTCACTATAGAATTTACTGATTATGCAATTATTTCATGGGATTATCTTGTACTTAGTAAGAGACGATATGGTGAGAGACGAATAGATATATAGAAAGAAATGAAGCATGTAATGAGAAAGTGATTTGTTCTTAGCCACTATCTAAGCGATTGTTTTAGAAATTCTAGAACCTTTTCCAAGGGAATAAAAATGTGGAAGATTACTATAAGGAGAGGTAAATCGCCATAATTAAACTATGTAGGGGATTATAGAGAAGCCATAATGGCACATTTTCTAAATGGGATAAATTAAAAAAATTAGAGATGTGATGGAATTGCAACACTATATGAAACTTGAAGACATGTTATACTAGGATATTAAAGAGAAGTAATAACAAAAAAGGAAGAGCTCAAATAGGATAGCCCATAATTCAGGTTCCACTTCTTAAAAGTCAAATTGGAGCAAAATGGAGGACAAGTTTATTTTTAAGCCTAAAACTACTGCAACAAAGAGCTTAAAATAAGGGGCAATAACAAAATCCAAGGTAAAACTAAAATTCAAACTACTAGAAATCATGATATTAAATATTTTAGATGTTTATGTATAGGACATATTGTCTCTAATGTCCAAATAAAATGGTAATGATGATTATAAAATATGAGGATATTATAAGTAAAAATGAATTAGATTATAATGATAAGTATATGCCACCTTTGACAGACATAAGCCTCATAATTTTTCTTAAATATGAAGAAATTCATCTGAGAAGGCATGCTTTGACTGTCCAAGTGAAAGAGGAAGAGGCACAAAGAGATAATATTTTTGATGTAGATGCTAAATCAATGATGTGATATATAGTTTGATAATTGATAGAGGCAGTTGTACCAATGTTGCTAGTATTTGTGTAACATCCCATCACCGATGGGAAGGGTAAAATAGTAATTTGGGACAGGTCATAAGCGTGTAAACTTATCTCGGCATGATTATGCATAATATGGCCTCCATATATACATGAATAGAAATTTTTGCACATGAACATGACTGTACATGCATTTATGACATTTCCCGACATATGTGTCTATAAATGTGATTTCTGTAAAAAAATATGATTTTGTGCTTGAAAAGTGAATTGGAGTGGATTTTGGTGTGTTTTACATTTTGGAGAATTTTAGAAATTTTTCTGGGAATTTTCCGAACCAAAAAAATTGCCAAGTGGCAGTCTGATTGGATTTCCAGTATTGAAAAAGACTGTCCAATGGCACTGAAAATTTAGATACATGATTTTAGTATTTATTATTTTGAGTCATTGAAATTTTGGAACAAAATTGGACTAGAAATTGGACTTGAATTGGAGAGAAATTAAATAGAGGATTGAGAGGTTGACATGTGGCAAGTGACATGTGTCACTTGCCTAACATGCCACCTTATGTATTTAGGTGAATAAAAAGCTACTCATTCACGATGCTTTCCTTTGAATGAGTTGAAAAGGTGAATTAGATGAAATTTCTCCATCTTATACGTGAAGTGAATCACACGTTAATACAAGACTTAAGTACGATATAAGAATGCACGAGAAGGGGGGTTGAATTGTGTATTC
>JANZLD010000005.1:12981740-12992759 GCA_026413575.1 Erythroxylum carthagenense | reverse complement strand
ATAACACATATGCAATATACAACCTAGCATGTCCCAATTTACCATTATAACCTTCCCGTCAGTGACGGGATGTTACACATAGTCTTTAAACATCCCTATAAAGCGGAAGGCGTTGCTAATGTTTACTAATGTGTCTTAGGTTGGGGGCCCAAAATCTGTTACCGGCGACAGGAACTCTTTATTCTTTTGAGCAATTTTTTACAAGAATTTTATCGATTTTAAGATACTTGTCTTCATCATGACACTTGGAAAAAAAGGTTGACAAAGTGAGATTTTCAATAGGACCTACAAGCCTATCTTAAATGCTGGACTGACAAGTAACCTACAAATGATACTTAGGTGGTTATCAATAGTTGAATGTCACTCATCATTCGACAATCAATACCTTATCATTTTTAATGATAAAGATATCGACTTCTTCATGTCTCTATTTTGCTAATGATTTTAAAATTATGGCAATAAAACAAACCCTATAAGATAGGGAGACAACACCTGGACTGGTGCTCATCTTTGTCAGGGAAACTCTAGAAAGTTTATACTGAACTAACATATGTGTGAAATCTAGGTTATCGTCGGATCAAATTAGAAGTGGACTCTACCATGGTGATAGATATCCTCTCATCCTCAGCCCACAGATAGACGGCGCTCAATCTCATCGTCAGGGATATTCATGAACTATTCACGCGAAATTGAACTGTTGCTTATCGACATATCTACCGAAAGAGCAATAGAAGCACTGACTGACTGGCTAATTATGCAGGTCATTTTGATACAGGAGTCACCTATTTTGAGACTACACCCATAGGGTGTCATCTTATCCTTCTAGAAGGTATGAGTCGCCTATTTTGAGATTACACCCATAAGGTGTCATCTTATCCTTCTAGAGGATATGTCGAGAATCTGTTTTCTCATACTAGTTATTTAATTTATTCCTTTCTATCACTTTCAATCAAAAAATAAAAATAAAAGACAAGTGAGATAATTTCAAATTGGAGTTTTGGTCTTTTGGGAATTACATCTGTATAGAAAGGGGTCTGCAGTAATAAAGAGTCATCGAAAACTAGCTCTTTTGTTTTATAGTTCATTTAAAATAATAGATCAAATTGGGCTGGTGGCCTATAAGTTGGAGTTTCCGCAGAACACACATATAACATCTTTCACGTCTCTCAGGTTAAAAAGCATCTCCCAATGACAACACCACCATCATCCACTTTACCTGTTAGAACCGACAAAATTGTTATAAGTAGATGAATAAACGTGCAAAGAAGACGAACCTCGTTCGTTCGCGGACACCTGACTCGTTATAAGTGGAGCTATTAAAAACTACAGTAGACAGCTGACCCATTAGCCATTAGAAGTGGCCCTTTTTAAACTACTTTTAGCATGGTTCCAGTCCAACAAAAAGAATTACTATTCTCTATCTAATCTTCTCTCTATCTCACGAATCGTTCTCGCAGTAACTGAGCCCCTGATACATACAAGCTTGGTGTTAGACCCCCTGAGTCTAAATTACAGAATAGTGTGATTGTTTAGCAAGCTCTAACCAACATTTGGCCCTTGGGCGATGGAAGAATGCAAAAACTTTTAAATAGATAAGAAAAACAGGCATTATTAATAAGTTAAGCAAAAATCTTCAACAAAATATAGGATTCTGAGTGTAAGAATAGCTTTGAATTGAAGACTGGCAGACCTGAGATAACCAGCCCAAACTATTTTTGTTTTTTAAATTAAAAATTAAAAACGTCGTCTTGCTTATAGTTGGCCAACTCTAAATGTCTTCCCAAGGAGAGATATGTAAGAGTTCTAAAAACTTAACGTGTGCTTAAATAAACGGTCCATAACTAATGGACTTAAAACTTAGATAAACATTCAAGACTAATTAAACCGAATTAGTGTGCTTTAAAAACCTTTAGACTTGGATAACTTATCATCAATAAATAGAGATCAAGGAAAATCTTAGATGATATAACAAATCATACAATTAGTTAGTGTCGTATAATCTAATAAACATATAGGTGACCTAGTTAGTTCAATTAAAATTAAGATAAACTACAAACGCACATAAATAACTTACTTAAATCTTACCCCCAAAACGAAAGGGAGGAGAGCAGAAAGCACTCCTATACTTCAAGAGTGATAATAAAAATTAATTTTCACCATAACTTTTGTGTATTTATTATTAATTATGATTATTTAATACTTTTATAGAATTCTTAATCAAAGGAGAGAGTTAAATGATGCAAGAGTCATAAGGCGTTCAATAAGTGGACCCAAGTAAAACTATCCCGTAAAAGAATAATAGCGAGTATAAGTTACACCATCTGAAAAAATCTTTGCAACGCAATGAATGGTTAAGTGACGATACTCTCATAAGGAGAAAATAAACATTATGAAAATCAACCAATACATTGCCTTTCAATGTAATTAAAACTAGTATCCAATGATGTAAAATTATCTGGTGTGAAAAACCATGTCAGAACAATAATGGTCAATAGATATGACTGTTGGTTGAGCGAATACTTGTCTTCACATCCCCGCAGACCTTACTTCCATACAAATTTCCTGGTTTCGTGCTACAAATTTTCTAGGTCACTCAAGAAAGTGAAGGCACAAGTAGTGACTGGTAAGAGAAGCGACTTACCACAAAATTTACCTCCCTAATACAACAATAATTGAAACATGGTAATGAAAAAAGCATGTAAATAAAGAAGAAAAAGAACACGCGTCTCCTATTTCTATTCTCGCACCACCATGAAGAGAAGGAAAGGGAGAAGCATTCAAGAGATGCACTTGATGTGAATGGGAACTTTAAGAAAAGAATTGTTTCTGTTCGCCTACTTTCTGAGCTTAAGAGCACCAATCCCAGTATGAATGCAAGAATTTAGAGCTTCAGATACATAAATAAATATGACACATATGAATACAAAAGCATAAAACGATAAACGTCTGACAATCATATGTCAAAACATGTTGAGTATTGCCCCCAGTATAAGATTCCTACTTCTAACTCAAAGCTCCCCACTACTTTCTTTCCGTACACCACCACTCTGACCTCTCAGCTCAATATTATTTATTCTCTCCCTGGACCTGGACCTGGACCTGGACCTGGACCCGGACCCCGACCCCCAAAGAATGATATCCTATCCTTATTTTTCATAAAACATGGGGTCCAACTCGGTCTTTTGCAATAAAATGGAAAGAAAGGGCAGCCATCGAATGCAATGGAACACGATAATATTAGAGATACAAAACTCACACTCGAGGGAATTTTTCCACTCTAAAATTACCTACACAAGTCTATCATCAAGACTGCACAGCTAGCCTCTGAAGATGCTCAAAGAAGACTTGAAGGCTCACATCATCTGTAAATATCACATCTGAACCAGCAGCCATCTCATGGGCATTATTGTATGTAGCCGAAGGGTTCAACTTTGCCAATAAGAACCTAGCCTGCTCAGTATGACATAAAACAACAAAAACAGATCATTGGAGTAATGGAAACCTAAGCAACAAAAAAAGAAAAGTTTCTAGTGCAATGATGCAACAGCCATAACAAGCAGCAAAATGCGGGACTAGCAATTCCAATCATTGAAAAAATGAAAGTTAGTCGCCAAATTTAGCATGCCGCAAACCACAGAAGAAGGGATCATTTTGGAAAATAACTTTTCTATCCTTCACAAGACTTTGTTTCTCATGGCATCCAAAATTTTACTTGAGCAGAATGATGGCGTATGATACTTTCCTTACAACCAAAATATTTTAACATAAGGTGCATTAGGAACAGATTGGGTCTGAACATGGAACAGTTTACTAATGTAGCTTTACAAGTAGCTGGATTAAAATCAATTTTAACTAACCTGGGATCCATGCTGATCACAGACTACCAACCTAGGAACAGGAAAACGCTCCCTGATGATCATAGCAGCGTCATCTTGTGGCGCTTGCAATAGCTGAGCAAATGCCTGAAATGAAAAGAAAATGGAGTCAAAGATAATAAGTACAAAAGAAAATAAATTCAACACCAAATGATACCAATCATAGAATCTGAATTAAAGAAAAAGGATAAAATCACTTCGTCATACAGATGACAAGCCGTGGAATCCGTTCCCCACGGCTATGTGAAGTGGTTAATTTATAGGGTTAAAGACTTGGACTTCCCCCGAGCTTTGCTGTTTCCAGAATGCACTCTTGTATTTCAAAATTAGAAACTTAAAATGAACCTTATGCTAAACTGTTATATAGATAACTTTTGTGCAACTGACCATATTTATATAGTACAACAATCAATTACAGGACTATTTGATAAAATAACTTGACAAATACTTAATAAAAGTTCCTTTTTAGCATTTCCAATACTATAGGGTGTTTTTCAAGTAATTTTAAAAAATGAGTGTATTTTGGAAAAATGCAAACCACAAACGTCCAAGTTTTTAAGCCTAATTTATAATAGTGGAATGTTTCACAAATGTTAAAGAAAAATAGTGCATATTAAAGATGACATACAATATTAATGGGACTAACAGGATAAAGGGGGGAAAAATCAAGAGTTACTAATCAAAACTGTTTTGTTAATTTTTGACCTCAAAATCAACATCAAACAATAGGAGCACTAAGAAGTGACTAGCCTGAATACCATTTGGGTCTGAATTTACCACAATCCTGCTTTTCATCAAATTAACAGTAAAGAGATCTATACATACTTGGTGTTCTGGCTGATTCTGGTAACCCATGTTACGCCACTGTGCTACTGTCATTCCATGGAACACCACAACACTGAAATATGAGTCTAGTAAGAGAATGCGATCAGCTGCAATTGAAGCCACATCCAATAATGCGGGTTGGGGCAGTGAATTAAATGAATATGAAATTAGTGAAGGTTGAATCATGACTGCAGCATTTGTAACATTTTCGCGGTTTAACAACATGCGGAAATAAGCTGTCTCATCAGGGCTGTTGTTAAAAACCTGTCAAAATCAAAATACCAAATAGATTTTCATTTACCACAAGCATGCAACATAAAGAAGAAATCATAGGAGAGAATACTATA
Source organism: Erythroxylum carthagenense (assembly GCA_026413575.1). NCBI lineage: Eukaryota > Viridiplantae > Streptophyta > Magnoliopsida > Malpighiales > Erythroxylaceae > Erythroxylum > Erythroxylum carthagenense. Next base: position 12,987,712 of record JANZLD010000005.1, on the reverse strand, counting down.
GGACATTAGTACCTGTACAAACTGGGAACGTCGTAGATTAAACATAAACTGAGGAAACAATGAAAAACTAGGATTTAATGTAAAGGATGATGGATCATCCTTTCGGTATTCACCAAATTTGGAACAGAGGCGAATCAGGTTCCTGTCTAACCACCGGGTGGCATCAAATCCTTCCTATTGGACAAATTGCAGGAGAGACAGAGAGATTCAAGTGATGAACTTCAATTCAATCAATTAATGCCATGAAATCTTCATAATTGCTTGACTGCAGTAAAGCCAAACAAGATTTGTCTATCTATGAATTGTACAGTCAAAATACAGTAACTTTTGGAATTATTCTATAATCACAAGCACATGTGACTTTAAATTATCTGTCCGGGCATGAGCAGATTAACTAAATGAAAGACTAACAATGCAGCTTCAAGATCATTGACGTGAACATACCAAAAATGAAATTATAATTTACAGCATAAGTATTATCCAATGCAAGGGATGCATGCATCAAATGCTGAAAATCCATACAGAACTAAGAATCCAAAAATAAAGTTGATGTGCACCTCTATCTCCATTTTCAGGGATGCTAATCTTGCCATTACCACAGCAGCAGTCTCCTGGTCAAATCCTATTACTAATTCCTAAAAAAATGAACATCCTCCATGTCAGGTAATTACTCACTTGATAGGAATTCCACAAAGAACAAACAAGAAAATTGGCAAACAGCATGCATTTCATATACTTCATTAACTCCATTCTTTATCAGCATGCATCTCAGCCATAATTGTGGCACTTTTTAAAATAGTCTATTTTTAGTTATTTAACTTAGCTCCACCTTACTAGGATCCAGTAACTTACATGAGACAAACCACGCTCACCAATCAATGGCTTGATTTTGTTAAGTTGTTATAAATAAGAAATTTCTGATAGACTGAAAAGGTAACATCACTCGGAAAACATAATTTAAATTATACAAATTGAAATCTCCGTTTTTGGGTGAGTAGGTGGTTGGGCTGAGGGTTGCATCTTTAAATATTGATGCATTAGAAGCCCCATATTATTTTGTCTATGACAATTATGGAGAACTGGCCGGCATCATACCAGAAATATAAGTAAGTACACCAACCTCTGAGCTAACGGCACTATCTATCCATCTTCTTGAAATGGTTGTAACCCGAAGTAATGTATGGCCTTCAGGGTTTTGATAACTACAATATAAAATAAAATGTCATGACTATCAGTAGAACATGTGTTATGTCAAAAACAGACGCAGATGTACTTCTTACAAGATTACAAGGAACATATATATCATAAAGGCATTGCTATCATCTGGCGTACCTTGTAAGGAACTGTATATATAACTGTGGATTTATAGTTCCAGGTGGATTGGACCTTTCACTAGAAGCTAGATCAAAGAAAACTGTTAAACAAGTACTCTTGTCAAGACCACACATCTTCCAAGCTGTGGTATTCCCCTCTCCCACAACTGTATCTGAAGTATTAGGCCCTTTCTGCATGGTTTTCCAGTAAGAACAGAAATAAGTTCAATAAGATCTTCAATGCAAGCACAAAAAGGATAACATGACCAGAAGCATTACGTAAACACCATAAGATATCCTATATTAGTAATGTTCAAATACAATAAAGTTTATAAAAAGAATAATGGGGAAACTTAACCTTCTCCAATGATGAGCAAGGGCCAATAACTCCCTGAATTTTGATATCCTTGGAGCAGTTAATCTCAAGTGCTCCACTGAAAACAAAAAAAGGAAGACAAATTGGTCACCAAAAGAACTAAAGCGGGGATCAAAAGTGAGAGTATCAAGGTTCACACAAATAGGTCATCTCAAAACTGCCAATTTGAGTGAAACATAATGAAAATTAAACTCAGACTAACAATTAGTCAAAAGAATCAATGAAAAAACACTAACTGATTCATTAACTTTTTCGACAGCTGAGAGATTCAACGCTAAGCGTAGCAACTTTCAAAGCAGAGGTAAACAATAGGCAAAATAAAACTGCAGCAAAAGAACCATTATGATCATTAATAAGATAGCTACTAAAATTAGTCACATTATATGCATTGCAGCACATTAAGGTTACTGTTCATTAGTAAGATTGCACACTAGTGAAAACAAAGGCATGCAAGCATAATTGAAATCAAAATACAGTAAATCCATCAATTTAGCTTGTATTGTATAATTCCAACTTTGAAAAAGCTACAAGTCAGCATCATCAAGAAACACTGGTGACCAAATGAGAAGCAAATTCACTACTTACTTGAAACACAGCCCAAGAGCCTGTTCACCATCTTCAAATATACGCTTGAAAGAATTCTTAAATACAGAATGCCCAAAACTTTCCGACAGAACAACAAGCCCACCAGTTCTTTCAACTGCAACCTTCATTTCAGCTACACCAACCTAGTGCACACAAGATCAGTCAAAAATACAATCTAGTTTATGGTAAAACAAATCCTCTATAAATGGAGAAAAATGAAAAGTCTGTTTCCATGTTTCATTTTCTCCTTTCATGGAAGATGTGGGAAATTTTTCTGATAGCAAAACACTGACAAACCAACAACTACAACCTCCCATCCATAGTCACTCTGGTCAGTACAAAAGAATCACAGATATTAATGACAGAAAAAGCTCCTGACCTAAAAAAATATGGAAGTTGTAAGCACAATGATCCAGCCTGAGAAATGAACCTAATAAAATAAAAGCTCGATTGAATTTCACCCACAGCTTTTAAAACTAACTGATGTGGGTCTCTTCTAAAGATTGACAGAAATAGCAAAAAGGACCATCAACTTTGGTGTTCATATATTCGAAAATGAGGCTGACTTTGGGTTTAGTTACTTTGCAAGCATAGCTTCATAACCATATAGTCCTCTGACAGGTCAACTTTACCACCCTATAGTTGCAATCAGTCTGAATTTTATGTTAGGAAGATTTGTTACGATGTAAAGTTACTATATCAACCAAATACTTTATTAGATTATTCGCTTCTCCTACAAACAGGCCCAACAAATGAACAAGTAAAACACTGGCATAGTACAAAAAGCTTATTAAGAACCTGATCAAGTGCAGATGCAAAAAGGTCCAGAACATGACCCTGGTTGACAAGCTGCTTAGCAAGGCTATCATAAAATTTGACGGCTTTCTTGAAATATGGCGCAGCATCCTTATCAAGATCTTTGTGTGAGCGCACTGGATCAGACAAATCCTTTGAGACAATCTGCAAAAGTTAAAAAACCATAACCACCTTCATGCTCGTCATGAATATACACAAAAGTCGAAACAAACACGCACCAAAATGAAAATGAATTCAATCCAATGTCTGAAATATAATAGAGCACGTTATAAAATCTTCAAAAACAGAATTCAACGCGTATACCGTGCCAGGCCCTTCAGTGCATGGACCACCAACCAAAGCTATAATTCTAGCCCCCGTTCCAGGCATGCAAGCCCCAAGCAATCCTGCCGCCACACTCAATGCTACACCTGTGCACCTCAAAGCCCGAGTGCCCGGCACAATCGGCCATTGATCCGTTTGCAACTCCTCCAAAAGCTACAAATACATTTTTTTTAAAAAGCTCAATTTGACAAACAGCGATACAAAACCCAAAACAAAAATAAATAAATAAAAAGAAAACGCACCGAATTGAGCGTATACTCGCACTCCGATGCAGGCAACAAGAACCGGGACACGCCCGAATCCGGATACCCGTTTTGTACCCCTTTCTGCTGCTGATACCCGGCGGGTAGCCTCCGACCGGGAATGGCCAGACCCAATTGCTCCATGATCTGATCCTTCGAAGCCTCCTTGCTTCCTCTAAACACATAAACCTTCGACATCTCCGAAAACCCCAATTCATGAACATGCGCTTGTGTTCCGAACGTAACGAATCCAACGAGCGCATTCTCAGGCAACAACCCGATCGCGCGCTTCAACGCCGATCTAACGAACCCGAATTCCTCCTCGATCATGCATGTGTCAAGCACGAAGACGAAAACGGGGGACGACGTCGTCGTCGATTGGGGATTTAGATTGGGGTTAGGAGGAAGCGTGTACTGGACGGTTGTGTATTGCGGGTAGAGCTCGGCGGGAAGGTTGGTCTCGGAGATCATGGAGTAATGAGGAGGGAAGTGGTTGCGTTGGAAGCAGAAGGGGCAGATCCAGATCTTAGCGGAGAAGTCGACGCGCGCGAAGGAATTGAGAGCGGCGGAGCAGGTCTTGCAGCGGAGAGGCGCGTAAGGAAGCGCGGGGATGTCGGGGTGGTGGCGGATTGGGGAGATGCAGGCGGCGAGTGGGATGACGCACTTGCTGGCTTCGACTTTGGTGCGTGGCCATGTGTTCCACGTCATCCGTACTCCGTCCATCCCTTCAGGATCGGTGCTGGCCATCTCCGACATGGTTTCAGTTTGGATGTGTGTGTTTTTTTTTCTTTTTCAGGTATAATTAAAAATCGGAAATTGAGAGAAATGGTCTTTTTGGTTTTGTTTTTGTGTTTTTTGGGGCGACCCCCTGCAGAAAGACAATGGATTTGGGGTCACCACTCACCAGAGAGAGTGATTTGAAAGAGGAAAGAAATTGAGAATAATTATTAGCTTTTTATATTACATGTCTTCTTTTTTCCCATTTCCTCTATTGTCAGCACAGCAGTCTCTTTTTGTTTTATTTCTATATTTTTTTTCAACTCTTACAAATTCTATTTTTGCTCATTAATTTAATTATTAAAGTTGTTTTTCCATATTATCACTCTTTAAAAGAAAACGGAAGGGCAGTGGCGTTACATTTACCCACCTTTCAATCATAAAAATTTTATTAAATTAAAATTTTTAAAATATAATTAAAAATCATTCAACTTCATACAAAATAAAAAATGTACTAAAATATTAATTAATTTTAGTTTATTAAAAAAATTAATTTTTAAAATTAACCAATTAATTAATTAATTTATCAATATTTAATAACAAGAGTCATTAAAGTAAATTAAATAAAACATTTAAAAATTAAACAATTTAAAATTTTTATAATTAAACCAATTAAATTTTTAATCATTTTCAAGTGCATGAGTAACAAAAAAAAAAGTTTATATATATAGTAAAATAAAAGGACGATTTATATGAAAAAATAATGTAAATTGAAACAGAGAGATAATTCTTCTTTTCATGGAAAGAACTTAAATTTTCTTGACTAAATTTGAAAAGTGAATATCATCGCTAATTTTAGATATCATATAATTTGTGAAGTAAATAGCTATTATAGGAAATTGCAGATTTGGAACTGCGCCTTGAGAACTCCGTCTCTGTGATGATGTGATTCAAATGTTCAGCCAACCGATTTATCAATTCAAAAGTAAAAGATTTAGAGCCTGCTGGAAAAGGGCTGAATTGAATTTAAGTACAATTCAGCTGTTTGAAAGCATAAAAGTGAAATGAATTCAATACATGTATGTAATTGAAATCTATCTTCTTTATAAATTGAATTCACTCTTCTAAATATAGGAATTCAATTATATTGAATCTTGAAGTTGTGTCTTGCTCTTTTATTCTTTGGACTACTTCACTTCTCACTCTCTTGTGCTTCACTTGATTAGATTTCAAAGACTATTAATTAAAATATTATTAATAATTAATTAACAACAATATAATTAATTAAAATATAATTCATTCATTAATTAAAATATTGTAATTAATTAATTAATTAATTACAATATAATTAATTAAAATTAATTACAATATTTTAATGAATTAATATATTGTAATTGATTAATTACAATATAAGTAATTAAAATATGATTAATTAATTAATTAAAGTATAATAAATTTTTATTTCGCAATATTTTTTACAAATCAACTACTGTTAATGGTAATAGTAATCATTTCTTCCTCTTAATCAACCATTATAATAATAATAATCATCATCATTCTCATTTCTCACTATATTCATTCTCATTCCAAACAGTGTAA
>JANZLD010000005.1:12850538-12867548 GCA_026413575.1 Erythroxylum carthagenense | reverse complement strand
AAGGCAGATGGACTGGCTGCTGGAAAAGGAGTAATAGTTGCAATAACATTGGAGGAGGCATATGAAGCAGTCGATTCAATGCTTGTGAATGGTGATTTTGGTTCTGCAGGTTGCCGTGTTATTGTTGAGGAATTTCTAGACGGAGAAGAAGCATCTTTCTTTGCTCTGGTATATAGTGAACATGCTATTCCACTAGAATCTGCTCGGGACCATAAACGAGTTGGGGATGGTGATACAGGCCCCAATACTGATGGTATGGGAGCTTACTCGCCTGCGCCAGTATTAATAGAACATCTTCAATCCATTGTCATGGATTCTGTAATTCTCCCAACGGTGAAAGGAATGGCTGCAAAGGGTTTCAATTTCATTGGAGTTTTGTATGCTGGTTTAATGATTGAAAAGAAGTCTGAATTACCTAAGCTAATTGAGTTACATTGTGTATGAACATTGATCATTCAGATAAAAATTAATAATAATAATAAAGATGTTTTATTAATTAATAAAATTAATATTAATAAGAATAATAGTAAGTAGAAAATTTATAATAATAATAATAATTAATAATAAAAAGAATAATAAAATTAATAATAATAACGAAATTAATAATAATAATAAATATAATAAACAAAAATTAAAAATTAATAGTAATAATAATTTTTAATAGTAGCTAGAAAATTAATAATAATAATAATATGAATAATAAAATTAATAATAATAATAAGAAAATTAATAATAATAATAATAATAATATATTTATTAATAATAATAAATATAATTAATAATAGTAAGGAATTTAATAATAATGATAATAATAAATTTAATTTTAATAAGAATAATTAAGTAGAAAATTAATAATAATAAATACTAAGAACACTAAATTTAACAAGAATAAGGAATTTAATAATAATAATAATAATAATAATAATAATAATAATAAAGAATTTAATAATAATAAAATAAATAATAATAATAATAAGGTTAACAATAATAATAATAATAATAATAATAATAATAATAAATTTATAATAATAATAATAATAATAAGGACATTTTGGTCTTTTTGTTACTTATTCCTTTCTTATTTCAAGTTTATATTTTCAAACCAAACACTGTAATAGAAATTCTTTATCTATTCTATTCCTTAAACCAAACAAAATAATACTTATTCTTTTCTATTCCTCATCTTTTCTATTCCTAAGAATAACTATTCTATTCCCTGCTTATTCTATTCCTTGAACCAAACAGGCTATTAGCGTTTAGCATATCCGTTCAACTGATAGGAAAGCACTAACATAAGGATTACGCGCAGACACGGTATGCTATCTGTTCCAGCTTTCTTTTTTTAATTGTTCGTCTTTATGAAAAAGAAAATCGAAACAACTGCTAACCAAATAATTCATGCGACTACGTAGGTTAATCATAATAGGAAAACGATTTACGTTCGAGTAAACTGTTTTTATTATGTCATTTATTGAACTCTTTTCAAACACTAACCAAACGGTGTTTATAGTTTTGTACTCATAAATTTGAAATGATGTATGGTTATGGCTGATCATCTTTTTTTTTTGTTATTTACAATCAAATAAAGAGAGAGCAAAGAAATAATTTCTTTACCTGAGCTTAAAGAATAACATGCAGAGCCAGGGCCTGTAGCAGATGAACAAGGATGATAGGTCAAGTTCTTGCTTTCACAAAACTCTGATGTTTCGTGAGAGAGAATATGATAGTTATAGCACCACGCCATGCGTTAAAGCTAAAGGCGTCCCTTTTATTCATTTTTCTTATTCATAATCAGCGAGGTCAAAACTTAAAAGCCTCATATTAACATCAAAAGCCTTACCCCAACGCACTCCACCTAGGACAAGAACAGAAACAAAAAGCTTATATAATTAAAAGTTTCAAGATGGGTGAGCATCATCAGGCGTTCTTGTCTGTGTTTGAGTTAATTATATCAACTTCCTGATCCTTAAATTTGCAGAAGGTTCAAAGTGAAGTAACTCCTTAGACTTAAGCCACGGCTTCACCACCACTATCGAATCAAACAGCCTACTCTCTCTGTTTCTCCCCGTCACCTCTATTTTCAGATAATACTTTATCCCCGAAACCACCTGCCTCTCCGCTTCCACCACCTCCGAGAACGCCAGTTCTCCTAATTCTCCGCCGTCGACGATTCCTCCGAGACGGCCTCTGTTAAACTCCTCCACCGAGAATCTCCCCAGCTCCTGCACCTCTTCATTTCCAGCCACGTCCCTCACCACGGTTCTACCTCCCACCAATCGTCCTCTGTAGCCACTCACCGCAACTACGAGAGCCAAAACGATCGACAAAAGTAATGTTCTAGAAGCACTCGCCATCTTCATTACTCTCTCTTCCTCTCTCTACGTGTGTTCCACTGTTTGGTTTTGATATTTTTAGAAAAAGAAAGGATCAGGGAGTTTATATAAGAGGGGAAAAGGCAACGACGACGTGCCGCGTATGTAAACATGTTTATTAAACGACAAGGCGCATTGAGTGACGCAATAATATAGATGAGAAAAAAAAAGTGTACTGATAATACGGATGATTTGATGGGTTTATTCTTTCTATTTTGTTTGCTCCAGAAATCTAATCCTTTCCGAGGGTTTTTTGTGTGGGGTATCTTCTTTCTGTTTCTGTTCTATCTCTCTTTCTTCTTGTGTTGCTTTTCATGAATGACATAAGATGATAACAAGCGATTATTTGCTTCCAAGTCTTATATAGGTGTAATACTTAATTTCTTATTCATATTTATTTGGATGACTAGTAGATAATTGGTACAAATTTAGAGTTAAGAGAAGTGGAAGAAGAAAACAGGAAAAAACTTGTCAGTGTTCTTATCGTCTGGGGTAATGGATTTTGTAGTTATGTAATTGTTTTAGGGGAAGAGGGTACGTACTTACGTACGCGCGCATGCAGCAGGACAAATGCCTCTTATTTGGTGCGGCAGACACCTTTCATTTTTAAGTCCAGATCTTCTATTCAATATTATGATGTTTTATTATGTCCAATAAATCTCAACTGTTTATTTATATAAATTCTGTATAGCGTTTCCTTTCATTTCTATCTTCCTCCTTGCCAACCAAAACAATGTTTTATTTACTACTGCTACTATATTATACCAAATAAATCGCACATAAAAACAAATTAGCAGTAGCTTACTCTGGTACGGTTTTTGGCTTTTGGGTATGTTAAAACTTATCTTGAGTTAGATGGATTGGAGTGGCGGGGTATGGTTGAAGAATGAGATCAGCAAAACAACGAAAAGAGACGAAAATTTGTGTATGGGCACAAACTATTTATGGGCGTCCTTCCACTTTGCTATAGATGACGAGCTGTCACCGACTCACCGTCGCAGCAACGCCACGACAACAAAGAGGTGATGAGCAACGCCACGACAACAACGAGATGATGCAGTGTCACTCCCGCACACAGCCTGCAGCTTCACAAATGTGTCCAGTGTTCTAAAACTCTCGTGAATGCCACCAACTTATTTTGGCATATATACAAAACCAGCCTCGGGTTCAAGCCCCGATGAAGAGAAACAGAAAACAATTATCATCAACAGTTTTCAAGATTAGGCTACCGAGTCTGAGATCGATGGCGACAAATTGGGGATAGGTAAATGAAGCAATGGGCTAAAGAGCGGTCCCTTTCATATTAAAATCCGTGCAATAGCCGTAAATAATGATATGAAACTTATTTATTTATTTTTATTACTTATTTTTAATTATTTTATTATGCAAGTACAATATCTTGGTATCACATTACATATGACCTTTATTATGTAGGAACAAAATTACATACTAGCTTACATTTTCGGACCTTATGTTTATGTAAAATTTTAACTAGGTTTTGACGACCATAAAGAGCTAACTTCAATTTTATGTAAAATACATGTCAATCGTAAGAATCACTTGGAAATTCCTTACGGCCATTTTGGTAAGTAAATGGAATGTTCCAAACCTAAAAAAGAGTATAACTATATTTTTGATCCTCTAATTTTATTTTTTAGTATAAAAATTTGTATTATAATTTTGCATTTCAATATTTTAATTTAGTTAAATATTTTTGTCAAATTTTGTTCATGAAAAGATACACCTAAAATGTATATGAATATAAGCATGTCAATTTTATTGGAATCATTTAAATATATAAATTAAAACGGTAAAAAACTGAATTATATGTTTTAAAAATTGAAATATAAGAATTTTAACTAACTTAAAAAACTAAAACTATAATAATTACAACATCTTAGTGAAGGTAGCTGATATGCAGCGTCTGAAGTAGAATGCAACCTTACCCTTAACTTATAAAAAGACTGTTATTGATTAAAACAAAAGTGAAATTCATAAAAGAAGAGGAATAAATATTGGCTAAAATTATAATATGCAATTGTGGAAAAATGCCAATAATAAATTTTTTTGGACAAAGACAAATTCCTTTTATGAAAAAAAGGTTTTTGCAACTAACTTACTAAAAAATGTGTTGGTTCTAAGCTTATGTGTTAAGACTTAAGAGGAAGGGCGAATGTGACTATTGAAATTTTAGTTTCTTCATCCAATAAGCAATATGGCCTTTGATAAGTTCGTCTTTAAAATTGATTCCTTAAATTTTAGTTCCAAACACCAATATACGCTAGCGCACGATCAAATTTGTTCTTGACTTTATATGTCTAGACAAGAACACAACTCGTGTTTAATTAAATTTATTTCTTCCACTTATTTTGATGTGCAAAATTCATTATTCTTTGGTCAAAATTAATATCTCTCAGATGATTATGCATTCAAATTGTTTACATAACTATTTATCTATTAACCAACCACATTTTATTATCTAAATTTGGCTATCTAGACCTTAAACTTTCGACACGATTTCTCTCTCACGATCGGTTGAGAGTCTCTCCCTTTTGTTTTTAATAACAAGTCCATCGTCAAACTTTTCGTTTTTCATTTCTACTACCTGCCCTGTAGCATTGACTGGGCATTATGGATACCAACACTGAGACTGATCGATTGGTTCAGGAGATGTATCAAGGTCTAAATCTGGAAGAGCAAGAGCGAGTCTTAGACTATGGGGAAGAACCAGCGGTGGGTGAACAGGCATATGTGGAATCGACCTGACAGCATTGTGTGGTGGGACGTCTATTAACAGAAAAAATGATTAATTTTATGGTCTTCAAGCAGGTTATGGCTAGTGTATGGCGGCCTGTCAAAGGACTTTTGATTAAGGACTTTGGCAACAACGTATTCATCTTTCAATTCTTCCACCCTTTTGACGTTGAAAGAGTGCTTAAAGATGGACCTTGGAACTACCAGCAACATCATCTTCTGTTGCATGTATTACAATCCCATGAAAATCCTAGTCAAATCGAGTTGGTGAAACTGGTTTTATGGGTTCAAATTCATAACGTTCCAGCCGATTTTGTGTCGGAGAGAGTGGCGAGGGATGTAGGAAACTACCTTGGAGAGTATATTGAATCTGATACACGTAACTATTCATGCATATGGCGGGACTTCATGCGTATCAGGGTGGCCATTGACATACGCAGCCCACTGAAACGCAAATTGTTCATTAAGCGGTCAGGAGGAGAGCAAATTTGCTTGGGCTTTAAGTATGAAAGGCTGAATACTTTCTGTTATTTCTGTGGTAAAGTGGGACACACAGATAAATTTTGTAAACTCTTTTATGACTACCCGATGTTTCCGAAAGATAAGTTTGCATATGGTAGTTGGCTAAAAGCAGATTCAAAGCATCAAACACAGATAGGAGCCAAATGGCTGCGATCGGAGAATGACTTCATGGCGGAAAGGAAGATCGGAGTTCCAGTTAGTCCGCTGCAAGCTGACCAACAGCGAGGAGGACGCACTAATTTCGGAGATTCCACTGATGTTGCCGCATTTCATGGGTTTCCAAAGGAAAATATATCTGCTGGAATTGAGGTAGGTAGTGGATCACATAGTAATGAAGCACAATATCAACCCCATAATACGCAAAAAACAATCACCTCCGAGAATCTAGCATTTCCTTGTCAGATGATCACGAACTCTGTTAGGATTATGGATTTTAAAAGAAGGAGAGTACAAGAGATAACTGCAAATTCACAGGAGTCTATGCATATGGAAATGCCCTTGGAGGGAAACGCAACCGTGACAAAAAACTTAAAGATGGTGGGTTCTGGTTTCCAGGCCCATCAAGAATTATGAGTACATTAAGTTGGAACTGTCGGGGGCTTGGGAACCCACGTACAGTTCGGGTCTTAAAGAATATTGTATCGAATAAGAAGCCCAATTTTATTTTTCTTATGGAAACAAAAATAAAAAAAGATTGGATTTCACGGATTAAAACAGCTTTGAGTTTTAGTGGTTTTTTTACTGTTGATCCAGTGGGTATGAGTGGAGGTTTAACACTAATGTGGAAGGAAAAAATATGGCTCGTTTAATCAGTTACTTAAGTCACCATATCTTTATTGAAGTTATGGTTGAAGGCATGAAATGCTGGCGTTTAACAGGGTTTTATGGTTTTCCAGATCGCAGTCGTAGGTGTCAAGGATGGGACTTGCTCCAAACACTTGCCTCTCAGTCTACGCTACCTTGGTGTGTTATAGGGGATTTCAATGCATTATGTTTTTATCAGAGAAACAAGGGAATAACTATCATCCTAATTCACTGATGGAGGGTTTCCGTGCCGCTTTATCCATCTTCATGACTTGGGTTCGAGGGACCACGCTTCACCTGGGAAAATGGTAGGGATGGATGCGCATTAGTGCGGGAGCGTCTAGATCACTCGATGGGGACAACATCTTGGTCCTCCATGTTTCCAATGGCCACGACTTGCGTCCTACAGTCAACGTTCTCTGATCACCTCCCCATCTTTCTGTCCCTAGGAGTTAATATGAAGCGTTATGTGCAGAAGAGATTTCGTTTTAAATCCAAATGGATCCTCGAGGGTGATTGTAAACAGCAGATATGTAAAGGATGGACAGAGGGTCGTTTTGGGTCTCTTCAAGATCGACTCACTAGTTGCTCCCAGCATTTACAGTCTTGGGCATAATCTCATAATCAGAAATTCCACAACAGTCTTCACAAGATAAAACGTGAATTGGCTTTCTTGAGAAGACAACCCATTCAGGATATGGATTTACTGCGTTCCACCGAAAAACAATACGGGGATATGCTATTACAACATGAAGTACATTGGAAACAACGATCGAAGCAGCATTGGTTAGCAGAGGGAGATTCAAATACTAGATTTTTTTCATGTGATGGCGTCACACAAACACCGTAAAAATCACATTTCTCGCCTTCAGAATGCTAATGGAGAGTGGGTTGATTGGGAATCGAGATTACCAGAGTTGATACTGAATTACTACCAACATCCATTTTCCTCTTCCAATGGTGATCCAGGTCCTGTGTTACAGTATGTGGAACCTAAAGTTACACCTCTACATAATGAACTGTTATTGGCTCCTTATACTGGGGAGGAAGTACGACAAGCACTTTTCTCCATGCACCCACAAAAATCCCCAGGACCGGATGGTTTTAATCCAGGCTTTTTTCAAACATTTTGGGATATAGTAGGAATGGATGTCACTAATGAGTGTTTGAAGTGCCTGAACGGAAACGATTCGATGCCAGGACAGAACCGTACTAATGTGATTCTTATTCCTAAAAAGAAAATTCCGGAGACAATTGCTGATCTGCGTCCTATCTCGTTAAGCAATGTCACCGATCGGGTTGTTTGCAAGGTGATGGCTAATATACTAAAGCACATTTTGCCGCAGGTTATTGCTGATACCCAAAGTGCGTTTATTCCAAACTGACTGATTACAAATAACATAATAGTGGCATATGAATTATTTCACTCCCTTAAAAGGAGAACTCAAGGTCACCGAGGTTTTCTTGCCTTAAAAACGGACATGAGCAAAGCATATGACAGAATTGAATGGGCATATTTAAGATCAATTATGTTGAAATTGGGTTTTACTGAGTTATGGGTTACCAAAATTATGAGGATAGTCATGTCTGTATCCTATTCTTTTATCCGTGGAGCTGAAGAGTATGGACCTTTAATTCCAGGTAGGGGCCTCTGTCAAGGAGATCCCCTTTCATCATATCTTTTTATACTATGTGCGGAAGGTTTGTTGGCTATTCTATCTCATTATCAAGCACAAGGGCGTATCCACGGTGCTCTAGTTGCAAGAGGAGCCATTCCGGTATCTCACCTTTTTTTCACCGACGATGCTCTTTTCTTTACGCCCGCTACAAGAGAAGAAGCTTTCAACCTGAAAGAGTGCCTACACATATATGAGACCGCTTCAGGGCAAAAAATTAACCTCTCAAAATTAGGGGTTTCTTTTACCCCTAATACAGAAGAGACAATCAGAAGCTCGGTTTGCCAGATTTTGGGTGTTAATGAACAGGAAAGTCATCACAGTTACTTGGGAATGCCAACTGTTATTGGAAGAAATAAAAAACAGGTGTTTCACTATGTGGTGGAAAAATTAACTTGGAGGTTGCAGGGTTGGAAGGCCAAATTGTTATCAAAAGCAGGTAAGGATGTTTTATTGAGAACGGTGGCGCAAGCTATGCCAAACTACATTATGTCCCTCTTTCTATTACCTACTGATACATGTAAGGAATTGGAAAGTTTGATGAATAGCTTCTTTTGGCACAATGGAGGCCAAGATAACAATGGTATCAAGTGGCTTCGGTGGAAACGCCTCGCAATTCCAAAGGTTTTTGGAAGATTAGGATATCGAGACCTGGGACAGTTTAATCTTGCTTTATTAGCCAAACAAGGATGGAGGTTGCTTAAATACCCCAATTCCTTTGCCGCAAAAATCCTGAAGGCTAGATACTTCCCAAATTCTGAATTTCTCTCAACATCTCTAGGCAACAATCCAAGTCAGATTTGGCGAAGTATATGTCAAGCGCGACCCATTTTATTACAGGGATGTCGAAAGCGCGTTGGGGATGGAGTTACTATCAATATATGGTGGGATTCCTGGCTAATGGATGATGGGGACCCTACTATTCAGATGGAATTTTTAGAAGATCGGAATTTGAATATGGTTGCTAATCTTATGATTGATCGCCGATGGAATGAACCTTTGATCCGAAATACTTTTATCCGACACGATGCAGACCTTATTTTACAAATTCTGTTGGCTTTATCGAGTATTTCGGATGATTAGGTATGGACAAAAAATAGGAAAGGCGGTACCAGGTCAAAGAAGGTTACAGACTCGGCACAGAGATGGCAAGTGAAAACTTTCGAGTTGAGGACTTCCCGTGGGATAAACTCTGGAAGGTTCAAGTTCCAGGTAAAGTTCAACTCCTCATTTGGCGCATTATACGTAACATACTTCCTTGCAGGGCAACCTTAAGAGGATGTCACATGCTTGTAGACGATATATGTCCTATTTGTGCTAAGGATACGGAAACAACCTTTCATGTTTTTTATACCTGTGAATTTGCTCAATCAGTGTGGCTGTTATCGAACGTGGGCTGGCAAATTAATTCCTCTTTGAATGAATGGCTTTGGGGTGTCATCACGTCTTACCCATAATCACAACAAGAGGAGATATTTATGCTTATATGGAGTCTATGGCTTTATCGTAATGAAGTAGTGTGGGAATCGCGTACTCATCCTCATAGGTTTATCCTTAGTTGAGCAAGGATGGCATTGACAAAATGGAAGACAGCAAAAGCTTTATCTATTGTTCTCCCATCACGACCTTCTTCCTTTCCAGCTTGTTGGGAGGCCCCAGCCCCATCTCATTTTAAATGTAACGTTGATGTGGCTTTGTTGGAGAATGGGTATTATGGTCTTGGTATGATTATCAGAAACTCTCAAGGGCAAAATTGTGCTGGCAAATTGATGACAATTCTAGGTTGGGGAGATCCACAAGTAGGCAAAGCGCTCTGCTTTCGGGAAGCCTTGAGTTGGATCAAATCGTTAACTTATTTGATGAAATAAGTTTTGAAATAAAGGAATGAGATAATATGCCCTTAAAATGTTTGACTGACTCAATGCTTCAAATCAGTAGAGGTAGTCCCATTGTTTAGCATATCTAATCATCTTTTTTGAATCCTTATCCTGAAATACATAATAACTTTGATGAAAAACCACATCATAACATAAATCTTAAGTGAGTTTTTGTATAGAGATAAGGTTTGTGGATAATTTAGGGATATGAAGAACATTTCTTAAGGTTAGTGAAGGACTTATTTTAACATCTCCTACATCTGCTACAGTTTTCAAAGAGCCATTAGCTGTAGCTATTTTTCTACTACTATGATCTAAGGAATAAGTGGATAAATATTCGGTCAACAAGTCATACGATCGGTAGCTTTGAGTCTATGTTTCAAGGGTTGACAAAGGCTGTACCTGAGATATTTAATCCAATAAAGAATGAAAACTCTCCTGAATATGCAAAAGAACAGGTACTTGATGGGTTTTTAAGGTTGCTAATTAGTGATCTCACCCTATTAATCTCTTCTTGGCTAAGACTGATTGGCGCTTATAGTACTATTCATTGGTTTATGCCGCAACAATATGGACTTGGTCATTGCTCTTTGACTACTCTCTTTTCTGTCCCCATCCTTTACTTGAAAGCTTTCTATAAAGCTTCCATCACTTTTTACATGTATGACTTGCCTTCTTGAAATAAGTGTAATACAAATTGCCACAATTTTGAGTCTTTGATTGACTAATCTTTGAAGTTTTAAAAGAGGATGCTCTTTCCATTTTGTGGTTGATTTTGTTGTTGTCACTAGCCATCACGGTTGAGTTGTTCGTAACTTATGTTTTAAGCATAAATGTTCTTCTACTTTTCTTACTTCATATTAGTGCCACAAACTCATTAAAACACGATACCTCTAGCTTGTTAAGAATCTGGATCCTTACTTGATCAAATTTGAAATTGAGTCATACAAGAAAATAATAGACCCTATCTTATCTAATAAAGTCTTTTATGACAGATGCATCTTACAGATAATTTGTTTTTACCACTTTGTAATGATTAAGTTCTTACTATAAGGATTTCAATTGGTTGGCATATTTAGTAATTGTTTTGTTTCCTTGTTTTGCAGCCACTGTCTTCACTTTAACTTCATATACTTGGGCTGCATCCTTAACTTTAGAATAAGTTTGTTGAGTTGCATCCTAAATATCCTTAGAAATATCCAATTACATTCATGTGTCACTAATTTTAGGAATAATATAATTGCAAAATCATGTCATAATCATGGAGGCTTCTTAATCCTATGCTTCAAATCAAGAACCCTTTAGCTTATACCTATTATGTAACTAATCTTCCTGTTTCCCTTCAACATTGTAAGAACAATTTAGGATCACTTTAGGCAATTTTTGCCATCTAATCTATATGCAGCATGTATACTTTAGAGTTCTCTAGGTTGTTGAGACCGAACAACCTTCTCTAATGAGGATGTAGTTGCTATCTCTGCAACCGACATTTATAAGGAAAAAATGGTTAAACAATCCAAAATTTTAGTTTTAATAAAACCTATAGCACTAATATCATGACATAATTTAAAGGTGGAATTTTTATTCAACTTTGACTAATAGACATACACTAGCTTTATACATACTAACCTTAGTATAAAATAGAAAATAAATTTGTACAGATTTATTAGATTTATTGATTTACAGGATACTTTATCCTAATTTTATGAACATGATTAACGCATGATTTTGTGGACATAATCATATATATTACGTTTTCCTACAATTGTTTAAGCTGGATTTGGAGGTGCTAAATCAAAGCTTATAAATGCACTTGCTACACAAGTTTCAACATTAGAAGCAGAAAAAGCAAAGCAAAGGCGCCACTTAAAGGAGGAAAATAAAGGCCCTAAAGTTTAACTGAGAGGTATTGTTGAAGCTATGCAAGTTGTTGTGAATTGCTTACGTGACTAAAAGGATACAAAATAAGAAGTTTTTGTTGTTGAGGTGAGTTTGAAATTGGTCTTGTTCTTTGAGTATCTTGAAATTGTGATTGTGTTAGTATCACTAATCTACATATTGACTTTGGAGTATATAAAGTCTGCATTGACTTAAAAGTTCAATATAGTTTACTATTCAATTAGAAACGGAGAGATCACATTGATGTAAAAGGCTCAAAAGATCATAAAACAAATGTTCCTACATATGATAATAGAGATTTTTCTTAGGTTATTGCCTGGATTGATCAAATATTTTGTCCAATGGTAAATCAACCAATTATTCAGATTTCAAGGTACATCAGAAAAAAAAGGTGTTACTTCTAAATGCTTCTAAAAGAATGCTTTTAACAGTTAATGATGGTGCTGGAACCTTAACAATTGTACTTTTCATTGTTGATGTTACTTAGACTCTAGTACTGACATCCAATTTGAGTCTACATTGAATTTAATGAGTAGCATCCTTTTGAATGGTTTATTATACATTAAGTTTGTAAAGCTAATTTTTTTTTGTTTCAAAATTTCATGTTAATCAGGTTTTAAAGAATATTTATTAGAATTTTGATTCCCATAAGTTTCAATATGTTTGTCTTATCTCAATCCTTAAAAAGCTTTATAGTAGTTTTATGGAGGTTAAGTGTGTTAGATCTTTTTCCATTTAGCATTTGCCTATTTGTAAAACGTATGTAGACATCAAATTCTATATAACAATATTATGATCATTTTGCTCTACCTTTTGTTGCATGACGGTTCTCTTCTAATAAGATAAGTAAGGCAAATCTCTTGTTTGGACGATAAAGGGTATGGGTTTATGGAGGGATCTCAAGAAAGTTCTGGAACCATTCTACTTTTTTGACGCATAAAGATATAAGTGGAGACATTTCTTATGTTAGGATATTACTTCTTCTACTCCACAAAATAGCCTTAAATAAAGAGAAGTTAAATTAAAGCATAAAGAAGGTCCAATTTTATATTAAGTTGGACCTAAGGTTTTATGATTTCTTCTTGTGCCTCTTTATTTAGATTATTTTTTTGCATATTGACCTAGTAAAATAGTCTTTTATTACTTTTAGGTCTTATTTTTTTAGTATATTTACTATTTAAAATCTAAATTATTGTTTACATTTACCCTGACAAATTGTTTTTATTACAAAGAGAATTGGAAAAAGGAATAATTTTTCTCCTATTTTTATACGTTTAATACAACCAAATATAAGTACTTTATCAAAATTACAAGTTTTAAGGACAAATGATCTTGAAATATTTTTTATTTATAGCCAAGATATTATCTTCATTCAATTAAGATATTATATTCTATTTATAGTTAAGATACAATTTAGCTAAATTATAGTATTGATTTTCTATCACCACACCTCAAGCTAGTAAGTGCATAAATGTCTTCCATTCTTGAATTCCTATAACATCTTATGCACTTGCTAACCCCTTAGTTAACACATCTACCATTTGTTTGCTAATTGGAACATATAGAGTAAAATTAAATTCACTTTCTAAATTTTTGTTTATGAAGTGCCAGGCAATTTCAATGTGTTTAGGTATATCATATTGTACTAGGTTATAAGCAATCCTAATAGTTGACTTGTTATCATAATAGAGTCTTATAGGTCCTTATCATTGAACTTTAAAGTCATACAAGATGATACATATACGTAAAAGCTCACATATACCACGATTCATTAATGTTTTAGCACTTGGTTTAGCAATTGTGTATGGCTTCTTACTTCTCCAAATGATTAAACTACCTAAGAACATAACACAATACTTAGTTGAACATTTATCTATAATCAAGTCTTTCCCAATTTGTCTATGTATAAGCTTCAACTATCTTACCCTCATTCTTCCTAGACATGATTCCTCTTCTAAGGGGTAGCTTTAAGATACCTCAATGCACTATACATAGCTTGAAGATGGAAATATTTAGGATCATATGTAAATTGCTAATTACATGTATTGCATATACTATGTCTGGCCCAGTAAATGAGAAGTAAATCAGTCTTCCCATTAGCATTTTGATACCTCCCATTGTCAACAGACTCATCATATGTGCTTTTGTTAGTTTATGGTTTGGCTTAATAGGTGTAGCAGTTGGTTTACTCCTTATCATTTTATTTTCTTTTAAAAGGTACAAAATATCCTTACATTGATATAGGATAATCCTGTCCTTTGACTGACCTTTTTTCTATGCCCAAGAAGTATTTTAAATTCTCTAAATCTTTAATTTCAAACTTTTGTGCAAGTTTAAGGTTTAGGTGTTTTATCTCTTCAATATCGTTACCCATAACTATGACAATATTTATATAAATTGTAACATCCCATTACTCGTGGGAGGGTTAGAATGATAAATGTGAGTGACTAATGAGAGTTAGAGATGCATTTCCATGTTCATGCATGATATGCCATACACTTACACATGAATAGTGAATTTATTTGCACATGAAAATAATTGTACATGCATTTATGAATAATTCCGGGTATAATTGGATTGATCTATGAATTTTTAGAGTTATGGATGTTTTTACATTGGAAATAGTAGTGATTGGTGAAAATATCATATTTGTGTATGTTGGTGAATTTAGGAGTTTCTTTTTGAAAATTATGAAGTATTGAGAAAGACATATTTATAATGGGAAACAAGAAATTAAATGAAGCTTTGGAGATAGTTTGATTGTAAAGATGACAGTCAAGGGAGTTAGTTTCAAAAGAAACTAAGTCGGAACTTGGGTATTGGGTAAGTGACAAGTGTCATTTAGGCTTTTGTACTCTTGCTAGAAGTAGGTTACTATTCTTTGAGAATTGAAAGGTTAAGTCTTGTCCAAGTCCCTTCTTTATTATCATCTTTATAAAACTTCCTTTTGAGACCCAGAGTTTTCCATCAAATACCTTTTAAGAGACTTCTTTGTTTTTCCTTTCTTTCACCAAACCTACTTTGCCATTTGTGTCCTCTACCCTAAGAAAAACCAAAAGCTGATCATTTCACTCAATGAAGTACGAAAATTTTGTGGAGATTAGGGCTTGAAGATTTTGGAGTTTCAGCAGGTAAGTAGTAAACAAATTTTTTAGAGTTGGGGATTTATGCAACAAATTGCTAAGTTACTATCATTTGCATGAAAAATGACATTCATGTAGTTGTTCATAAATACTGTGTTGTTGGAGGATGAAAAATCCGGTTACGGTGTTAATTTAGTGTTTGAAAGGTTATGAGCATTGCGTGTTGTAAAAGTGATTTTTGTAGTTGGATAAAGTGTTGAAAGTTGGAAAAATCTGGAAAAAGGTTCATTGAATATGCTTCAATATTTTAGCCACAACTTTCTCTCTAGTGATCCAAACGAAATGATTCTTGATTCGGAGTAAACTAGGAACGTATGGCTACATTTTGTATGAAGACATCGAATTTCATTTCTGTCTCTAAGAGTTTCAAAATGTCACAAAGTTGAGAACTGGATGCAGGACGTTGAGAGTTGAGTAAAAATTCGTGTTCCAACTTCGGGAGGAAATCTGAACCTAATTTAGATAGATTCTGTCAAAGTTTCCTTTTGAAAAGTTGTAAAGATTTCTTTTATCTTTTCAACGGTATATTATATGAAAAATTTGGACATCAGAGTCAAAAGTTATGATTCTTATAAGTGGATAAGTTCTGGACGCAAAAAGCAGACGGAAAAAAGTAGATGATGAAAAACAGACGAAAAAAAGTAGACGATGAAAAGCAGATGAAAAAGTAGACGATAAAAGGTAGATGAAACAAAGTAGACGATAAAAAGCAGACGAAAAAAAAGTAGACGATACAAAGCAGACGGAAAAAAAGTAGACGATACAAAGCAGACGGAAAAAAGTAGATGATGAAAAGCAGACGGAAAAAAGTAGACGAAAAAAAGCAGACGATAAAAAGTAGATGGAAAAAAGTAAACGATGAAAAGTAGACGGAAAAAAAGTAGACGATGAAAAGTAGACGGAAAAAAAGTAGACGATAGAAATGAGACGATAGAACTAAGACAAAAGCAAAAACATACTGGACTCTTTTCGTCATAATTTCTTCTCTAGATCTCCAAATGACCTGATTTTTAAAGCATTGGATTCCTAACACATTATTTATCTCTCCAAAAAAATATATGGCTTTTGGTATTAAATTGAAAATTATTGATTGAATCAAAGTAAGGGTATCAGTGGAAGGAGCATGAACTGGATATTTTACTGAACGTATTTTAGTATTTTGATGATATCTTAGTCTGTAGGATTCTAATTGAGGTGATTCTTGATTTGTAGTAAAGTAGATTAATAGGGATACAGATCATATGAAGAAGCTAAATCTTGATCCAGTCTCTAAGGTGTTCAATTTCTAGATGGAAGTTGGATATAGTACACCGTTTTGGAGAGGAACAGTCCAAAAATGTTTGAGGCATATCTTCCAAATTACTGAACCAAATTGAGTGATTTTGGTGTCAATGAAAAGATAAGAGATAGAGGAACATTGTTTTTGAAGAGAGTGGACTCAAATTTCACAAGTTTTGCCTCCTGATTGAATGTGAACAGTAAACCCGAAAGGGTGTTTCTAAAAATCTGAAAGTAAGCCAGTGACAAATGGATTGTGATTTCAATGGTTCTAATGAGGCATAAACCAAAGTATTAGTTATATTTAAATGAATTTTGGTATGGGGGATAGTGTTGAGAAGAATATTCGAAGTGAAACCCGAGGTTATCATGAACATGCATCGTGCATAATTCATTTCATACATGTGCATTATTGAATATTGTAATGGTGCAAATTGTGATATCGTGTATGCTATGTGTTATAGAGGAACAACTGGAATGTCAACTTCCAGACATTGTCAGATCTTCCAGGTAGTAGCTTCGGGAGCAACTTGTGAGTAACCTATACGGTCTCACTCAATTAATTGTTTGCTTTAGAATATAGCTTGAATGAATTATTTAAATACTCTCAATTGTGAAAATTGTGAATGTGCATATGAATGCAAAAGCGTGCTCAGCATTTCTGCTGAATGCCGGACTAAGGTCC
>JANZLD010000005.1:12792628-12850438 GCA_026413575.1 Erythroxylum carthagenense | reverse complement strand
TGATTGACTAAGGTTATGTTATGTGAAACATTCATTACATGAATGCATGTAAGATAAAGGAAGTTATGACCGGAGTCACCAGGACAAAGAGCTTAACGCTCAGAATGTGAATAGAGCCTAGGGCTCAAATGCGACTGTACCCGGTATCCACTAAGAGATATAAGACGTTATATGACAAAGCTCAACATCCATGAAGGGATGAGCTGGTAAAAAAGCACTCGGTCATAACGACAATAATAAATGAAAGTGAGACTTACGTGCATTACCAATTATAATTGATGTGTGTTTTGTATGAACAATGTGTTATATTGTGAATGTGCAATGAGGTGGATATTATGTTATGTGCAATGATGTGATACCTGAATTGAGTGAACCATCGATGATGGTTACCTCATTGAGTTCGCAAAACTCATCAAAATTGCAACGTTGTCTTTTCAAGACCAAGAGACGACTCTAGCTACTAAAGGGGCTCTACCAGCCGGGTAGATTGTGATTGGCGAGAGAGGTCATGACTCAAAGATCGGTCAGCTGGGGTTTTTTCGGGTGGTGTCGATAATTTTGATACACTTTCCTCATTCATGTAGCACTATTGTATTAGGTTTTTTATGATGTACATATGGATAATGTTGACAGACAATGTAGATTTCGATTTTGTGAAATGCAATGAGGAAAAAGTTGGTTTTAAAATATTGTGATCTTCTTATGATGCTTTAAGTGAATTATGTTACCATGCCATATGAAGGGAATGTAGTGATCGATTGTAGCTCGTCCTTATCGTATGATATGTATCGGAATGACCTTCGGGTATTCCGGTATATACCCTACAGTAAGGGGGCGCTACATAAATAATAATAATTGTCATTTTGTAGAAAATTTAACAAATAAAATGTGATAGTAGCCTATGCTTGAATTCCATTCTCCACATTAACATTGTAAATCTCTCGTACCATGCCCAAAGAGATTGCTTAAGGTCATATAAAGCCTTTTTCAACCTACAAATTCAATTCCCAAACTTGTCTTCAAATCTAAGTGGAGATGCCATATAAACCTCTTCATTCAAATTACCATGTAAAAAAGTATTTTCACATCAAATTGCTACAAAGACCAATCAAAGTTAATATGCATATAGTATTCTTTTTTGTTATCAAAGCAAAGGTTTCATGATAATCCACCCAATCAGTAAGGGTTATTCCTTAGCTATAAGCCTCGTGTTATATCTTTCCGACAAGTCATCTGCTTTCTATTTAACCGTGAACAATCATTTACATCCTATCTTGTCTTTTGATGAATCCACTATTTCTCATGTCTGATTCTGAAATAATGCATTCATTTTATCATCCATGGCATTTTTCCAATTATTGTCCCCTAAGTGCCTCATTAAGTGTTTGTGTTATGGAAAATGAATTTATTTTAGTAACAAAGCATTTATAGGTTAAGGAGCATTTCTTAAAGGAAGTAAAGTGCAAAAATTGAGTCTTTAGTGCATGTCCATGATTCTTTCCTAATAATTATAAGAATACTCAAATCATCCTATTGAAGTTTCTGGATTTCAGTATCTTATTCTAGATTAGATTCTTGAGCATGCTTTGGTATGGACTGCATTCCTTCGTGAGTAGAATAAAAGTGGCTTATCAATAGTAGATGTTGGTTTTAGAGAAACATACTCTTCGAAGGTGTTAGGGTAGGTAGTGTTTGACTCAATTTAGGCAGGATGTTCCAAAGAAGAAATACGACTTTTAGAAGTACTAGGCTAGGCAGTGCCTAGCTCAGTCTGAGCAAGTTTTCTCATAGTTTCTAGGAAAGAGAAATCAAGCTTAGCACCCCCCTGCTATGGCTTCTATCGTCTTGAAGATAAGTAGTACTAAAGAAAGGTTTATTATCATCAAAGGATACATCCCTAGAAATGAAAATTTTATGTGAGGAAGGATGATAGCACTTATAACGATAGCACATAAAGATGCACTTTAAGGCCAATGAATCAAGCTTTTCCTTATTGTAAGCATGAATATGAACAAAAATGACATACCTAGACACTTTTGGAGGTAAGCTATTGTTTATGTTTAAGATGAGAAGGAAGCTACAAAGAACTTCTACTAGCCTTTTAAACCCCAAAGGTCTAGAAGGTAATATGTTTATTAAATGAGTTATGGTTAAAACAGTCCCCTTAATAGGCTTTAGGAACATTCATTTGATACAATAAGGTTCTAATCACTTCAAAGTAATGTCAATTCTTACATTCAAGTGCTGTATTTTGTTGTGGGTTTCAACATAAGATGATTAATAAACAATTATTTCCTTTTGAAAGAGTGAAGATATGGTCTAATTAAAGTATTCGATAAGATTCTCGCTGCTTACCTCTTTTCTACTCATCCTAAGCTGATCTTTTTTCATCTAATAATATTAGGGAATTTTGATTGACTTTTTATTTATTTTTTACGAGAAAGGCCTATATTACCCTTATGCAATTATCAATAAAAGTGACAACCTATACTTAGCCCTAATACATGAGCTATCTTTTATGATCCTCATATATCATAATGAATCAAAGTGAAAGGTAATAAAGATTTATTGCTACTCAAATGAAAATAAGCTTGTCAATGTTTTGCAAACTCATAAACATCACAATGTAAGTTCTTTATATTACGATCTTTGAAAAATGCAGCAGTTATAATACAATGATGAAGCCAAGTAATGTTACCGGCAGAATTTGTATTTTAGGTCATGTAAGACAAGGAAGGCCATTGGTTGTTGGCTCCAATCTTAGTTTCCAGAATGTAGAGTCCATCCCTTTCCTTAGTAAGCCCAGTCATCTTCCTTACAACCCGATCATGAAATACACATGAAGTGGAGTCAAATTTCGTACGACAGTTTAATTTTTTATTATCATTTTAATAGACAAGGGATTAGCAGACAATCTCAAAACATATAGTACATTTTCCAAAAGAAGGATAGTAAATAAAGGAATGACTCCTTAACTTGTAACAATAGTAAGGAATCCTTCTGCAACTTTAACTTTCTGGTTACTAGGACAAAAGTCATAAGAGATCAAAGATTTGACGGGAAGTAGTCATATGATCTATAGCTCTTGAATCTACTACCCAAGAACTATTGGGAGGAGCGAATGAGGCACCAAGAGCAAGGTACATATTCTATATGAATATTATAACTCTTGTCCTAGTAACCAAAAAAGATAATTGAAAAAGTCTCATTTTATAGACCGTAAGGTTTCTTTGCTAAGTACTTGAATTTGAATCTGGTAAAAATCAACATTTGAGTCTAGCCAAAATCTCAAATTTTCTTTCCCTTTCTACATATTTCTGAAATCTCAGACTGTTATCACTTTAGTTCATATTAATATTCTATTAATGGTCCAATTCAAGCCAAAAAAACCCTTCATCAGATTATAATACTCATTGGGAGAGTATGTAACTTGCTTGGTGGATGATGTTCTACTCTTTAATCTCATAAATCAGAGACGCATATATAATTTACCTTAGAATATGACTGAGGTACGACATCCCAGATTTTCTTGGCAGTTGATAGGAACATGTATATTCCTCTAATGTCTGACTCCATTGAGTTCCAAAGGCAAGACATGATCATGGAGTCTTTTTCGTCCCAAGAAACAAATTAACTTGGGATCATTAACAACTGGAGCATTTTGTAATAGATGATTAAGCTTTCCTCCACCTTTGAGAAAAGTCTTAACAATCTATGATCAATGGAACTTGGAAGTAATCGTTACCGTTTAGTAGATAAGAGGAGAACAGGTTCTGTAGATCACTATTGGGTAGGAGTCTGGACTTTAGAACTAAGTAGAAGAAGAAATTTCAGAGGACAACAACATCTTAAAGCTTTTGATTTCTGTTGGAAAGAGTTTCTTCCTCTTGCCAACGAAGGACAAATAATTATCATAAAAAGAATGAGAATTTTAAGAGCTAAAAGGCTTGGAACTCTGACAGCATGAAGAAAAAAATAATTTTCTCTTATTTTTAAGCAGCTTTTCCTATTTACAATCAAGCTATTATTTGCAGCTAAGATACAATTTAGCTGAATCATAGATGTCATACTTATCAAGAACTTCCAAATTTTCAAGTTTGTGATCTTCTTTTTGACCTCGGCATCCCAAACTGATTATATATTCTGCTTTCCTAAGAGAACATGAAGTTGTTACCTCCGGTAATCTGCCCCTAAACTTTGTATCACTCATTTCAACTACAATATCAGCTGTTTCTGAAGTTAATCCGTCATTATTAAAGCTTTCCAGCAGCTCTGCATGTCTCCATTTTGTTCTTTTAACGTGGATCATAGTCCTAATTCACTTTATCCCATGCAGTCAGTCGTCCGCTTTGAGAGCTACACATATTTGGACAAGCGTTTCCGAGGAAAATACTGCTTTATGCTTTGCCAGATAATATTATACCTCGAGTTGCTGTGAAGCGGTAATGGATTTAGACTTGTAGAGTAATACGTTAAAGTTTTCTGTTGAGCCTAGAATCTAGCAGTTACTGATTGCCATGTGGTACTACGATCGAAACACATTGTTTCTGGATTGCTCTTTCTATTAATAATTTGTGCAGAAGCGGGATGAAAAAGAAGTTGCGAAGGCAGACAAAAGAGATTGAGAAGCTAAAGAGAAAACTTGGGAATGAGCTTAGCTTAGTGCTTTAAATGATGCAGAGTCTCGTCTACCAAAGGAAGTAACAAGGCCTAATTATAGGAACAGATGTTCTGTTCTTGAATCCCTGTTTTTTCTATGCGCAGAGTCTTTTCAGCCATATATCGAATCCCTATTCTTCTGTGCTTAAAGATAAATAGTTGGGAAGGCTTGAGAACATAACACAAAGGAGAAATAGAGATTAGAGAATAGAATAACTATTCTCTTTCTGTTCCCAAATCCTTGTACCCTCGGTACTTAAAAGCCTTTTAGTCATCTAATTTATTGCAATGACAGGCTGAAAAGGTTGTGGGCACTAGAACAGAAATTCGAAACTGATCCCTGCTTATAGTGATAGTCTAGTGGCCAAATATGACGTAGGGGAGCCTCTGACTGATGCTGACCAGCAATGGAAAAAAGAGTTTGCGCCCTTCTATAACGGTGAAGATGGCGACTTATCAAAACCTGCAGAGCTATCATCATGGTTCTCAGTTCTCTGGCAACGACCGCTGTAACGTATAGAAACGGACGCTGACCGTCAAGACAATGTACGTGCTACTTCCTAACTTTTAATGTGCTGTAGCATTTAAATATGTATTCTTGTTTTCCATTTATTTTTGGTCCATGCCATCTCGTGAGGATCAAATCACAAACTTTGTATTCCTATCGCTGTGATTCACAACAGTTGAATGAATGAATGATTGGGTATATTTTCAAGTCCAAACCAAGTTGCAGCCTTTCTTCTTCTTCCCTTTCGGCCATTGTCTTAGCAACCAAATACAACGTCACGGACGCTGTGTTCAATTTTGGCGTCGTCCAGAATGTTTATGGATATATCTGTGGACCCACGCTGCAAAAGAGAGACAATGGACCATTAGATCATTTAGTTCTTCGGTTTTGGTGTCGGGAAGGTAGGGGCAATCTTGAAGTGGATCAAGTTCAACCCTTCAGAGAAGTGCATTCCCATACCATGGCCCTCATAGCGTTACATGGGAAGCAAAAGCAGACAGTCCACAAGTACATGGCTGGGCAGCGTCCTGTCTATTTCATCTCTTGGAGACCGTGAAACAAAAGGCTTGTGGCATTGTCTTCTCTGACAGCCACATCTATCCATATTTGTGGACCATTTTCTTAAAAGAAAAACATAAAACAATTTACTGAGGCAGGAACAGCAGGTAGTGGATTTCAGAACAACTGGGGCTTTTCAAACCCTAGCCATGACTCCCTAACATTCAATTGTTTGTTCTCTAAAAGAGAGAAAATGGGCAAAAGGCAGTATGTGGGGAAATAGGTATGAATGTGACAGAATACAAGTAAAAGAAAAGGCAATCTTATTTTTCTAAGACCAACTTGGTCACTTGGGAGAGTGGGAATGCACGAAGAAGAATTGTTGTACTGAAAGGAAAAAAGATATATGTTTGGTGAAACAAAATGATAGTGCTTGATGGCTTTTGTTTCGACCTCCAATCAACAAGACCGAAGCTTTGCCAATGCTCCTTGGACTTGGAGTGGAAGAAAGAGACACAAAAGAGTGACAGCCTGGTAAGGTGAATGAATGGACTACACCAAGTCTAATGATAATTAGTTATAATCTCTCTCTCTCTCCCCCCCTAATCATGCTTCTTCCCCATGGGCCTGGGGTCCATTTTATCGTCATTACCGGAGTTACTTGTGGAACTTCATCTCAAGTTGTTCTAGAATGCAATAAAGACCCACATACTTTCTGCGCCACAGTCTATGTTTGTTTTCTTCTTTTGTTAAAGCAAAACACTAACCTCAGCCTGCCTTCATTACCAGTCAAATTGGCTTACAACACCCTTTTACATGTCAGCCTGAGCTACCCAGCATAGAGGGAATCTAATGATGCAATTAACTTCACCTAACGCCTTGGATTTACCATCAGTTGCAGCAACAATGTCCTTAATTTGAGACACTATAGATTTATGAGAAGTTCAGGAAACACCAGATCACAAACTTCCCAAATGGTTTTAACCGTGAAATTTCAACATAAGCACTTTTTATTATACGAAAGTAATGCCTAACACCAGAGTTATAATGTTAGGATGCTTGTTCCTTATTTGTGTAGGCAACTGTAATTGAAGGGTTTTATTGAATTAGGCACCTCAGTATTTCAAACTAGAATTCCTAATTGTCTGGTCCAAGGTGGTGGTCAATTAATGACTATGTGTGATAAGAAAATTGATGTGATTTTGACTCAGTGGGCAGGGAGATATTGCATCAATTTGAATTTATAATAATTTGATTCGTTGCATAATTTCCATAGACAACTGTTGTGATGTGAAACCTAAAATCAGGCAGATCCAACTGCTTTTTTGGTAGCAACTAATTAAAGATCCTATCTTATTGGCTGCCAGAGAACATTATTGTCCTAATGGTTACATTCTTAAGAGCTGTATATAGTACATCTGACTTATCAACAAAAATATTCTTTTTAAGATTAGTCTTTTCATTGCATTCCCAGTGTTCTCTGAAAAAAGCTCTCATCTTCTAATTTGATGAACCGTAAAAAGTTAATGGCGTTCTTCTGAGTACTTTTGATAAATTTTTATTATATTCAACAAGTAGGCCTGCACTTTAAGCGTTGTTAAATTGCAAAACCTCCAAAATTTAGTCTCAATCTGCTCCAAATCCAGTTTTAAGTGACTGCTAAGTTATCCCCACAAGTGGCTGTGAACCATCACAATCAGCAAAGCCTAACATGTATGTACTGCATGTTGTGGTATCTCACATCAACTGAATTTGCTTGGTCACCCAACAAAATGGCTTAATACAACTGAAGATAAAGTATGTGTGCTCATTGCTTCTGTCTCATTCTTGTTTGCAGCGAAGGTTCATTACTGTTCAATGTACTGATTACATTTTAGGGTTGAATACACCTCTACCATACTGTTACTTGTTAGTCTCTAACCTTCCACGCTTTCTACTGTGGATACCAGATGTCAGATCTTTTAATAAGAAAAAAGGTGATAACAGCAGATTTCTTTCCGCTGAGGCTTGGAAATATTTGATTTTGTTGACAGCTTTTCAAGAAAGAGGCTGTCTTCCTTGAAAAAGAGTATCTACGCACATCTGAACTCCACTACTTTATTCTTCCAACTTATCCACACACAGATATCATATCCTCCCCTTTCCACTGTGTATATACAGATATGCATATATTTTTATTATTTCTGTTAAAGTCCACGAGATTGTAAAGCTCTCTGCTTTGATTCCTCAGCCAAGTCATAACCTCACCATTGCCAACCTGTTCTTTTGATGCCCTCACAGATTTTCAACTCAAGAAAGAAAATTGGAAGTAATGGCACCAGATTAAAGGAGGAGTCATTTTTAAACTTGCGTTCTTTAGGCTCCCGTTTGGGATAACTTTTACCATAAATTGTAACACATGATCTCAGTATTTTAGGACTATTAGTTATAGCTAGTCATCAGTACTTACCAGTAATGAAATGCATACAAATAACACATAGAGCTCAACTCACCAGTTACTGACCGAGATGGAAAGATGGAAAAAAGAAGATCAGAGTAGTGGACTCCAGATGAAAAATAGCCTAAAAAATCATTGTTAATCATAAGTCAGATTTAAGAGATATCCATTTGTCCCCACTAACAGCTGGTAGCGATTAAGAATCAATTTTCCCCACAAGACACGCGATTTTCCCTGAGGTTACACAATATCATCCCATTGGAGGCCCTACCTTCAATGTATTCCAGCTAAATTTGATAGCAATATCTGGAGGGTATCGTTTTCATGGTAACTGTTTCTGACTTGGACCCTTTTGTTTGCTTGTTAAGCCTCTCAGAGTGCAATACGCTAGGAGGCTTGGAAGCTAGCATAGCGTATGCCAACTCAGTATTCTGAAGCGGGAGCACTTCATGAATGGTAAATATAACAAGGAGCAGTAAAGAGTAAATTTAAATTGTAGTGCCTCCAAGAACTCGTGACAAGATGTTTATATTAATGTTAAGGTAAGATACAAAGGTTGGAGAAACAAAGATTACAGATATCATTCATCTTTTAAAAAAATTACAGAAAGTGAAACACTTGTCTCTGGAGTCTCCAACTCCTTCCCTTAAATGTTACAGAAGTAAATGAGGTCCTCTGTAGAACTGATTTTCACCACCAGTAACAATTAGTGCTAGATTTTACAATGCGGATTCCTTTTTAACTATTCTTCAAAGAATCAATTGCTTCAATCACTGACAAATAATGAGGAAACGAAAGTGAGAAAATCTACTCTTTCTCCCAGCTAAAGACTGATACAAACTGGAACTTGGCTGTATTTACACAGGACTCTCTGCGACCAAAGGCACTTGTCTATGAACTTGACTTTAATTTCGAGAAACATCAATGGAGTAATCGGTTGTTTTAGCATCACAACTCAGTTTTCATCTGAGCAGCGGGTAAATAGTCTGCAACAAGAAACCTGGACCTAAGTTCTGAACTGAAAGCCATCAACATTTCATTGAACATCAGAATTTTTCCGGGACTTTTTGTCTTACCTTGAAAGCTTTGCTGCTGATTCTGGCCATACCCCATCTGCACAATACTATGGAGCTCATCCTCCCAGAATGTTGGAACCTGAAATGCAAATAGAGAAACAACGACGGTTTCATAAAATGATGGCCAATCAAAGTGCACGAGACTAGTTATCTTTTGTTCCGTTAAAAATACCTGACCAGAGTTATCGCCAAAGCCGTCAAGGGGAGGCAACTGCATACTTGGATTTCGCTTTGACGCAGCAGTCAAAGGGTTCATTGAAAACTGATATCCTGCGTTAGTGGATAGACCACTCTGCAGGGGTAACCCTTGCTGTGACTGGTAGCCATAAGGAAATGCTTGTGTCGATGAATCTAATGGGCAAAGATTGTTCGACACGGATCCACGAGATTGAAAGATCTGAAACATGAAAGAAATTGAACATTCCTTCAGATAAAAATGTTACGAATTTTTGAGACTTATTCTGTGACAGGGATAAGCAATAAATGTCTGACTTACATCCTTAGACAAAAGGCCTTCCATGTTGAAGTCTATCCTAGGATTCACAGATGCCAACTTCATGGAGAGGAACTGCAAATGTTATCAATGGACACAGCCCAATATCAAATCAAGTACGGCATTTATACTTTTGAGGGAGAAACCTAAGCAAAGCTTAGAATTTACCTCAACTTGGCGTTGCAATGACTGCACATAGTTTATAATCTCATCAAGCATAACAGCTTTTCCGGTCACCTGCAGTTGAAATTTCAAGCCCATTTAGAGGATTTCATTTCTTCTTTTAGGTAGGTATCAGGAAAAGAAAACAGAAAAGCCAGAAAATGACAGTATGGTATACACCTTATTGCATCCCGGAACAAGATCTTGAAGAAACTTCATCCTTTCACTGATTTTCTCTCTCCGTACCTGACCAAGATAGAATGAGAGTTCAATGCAAAAATCTTGTGGCATCATTAAATATGGACAACAGAAAGTTGTCTTGATTCCTACTCTTTCAGCAAGGCTGTGGCTATCTGTAGCCTGACCCCTTCTTGCT
The DNA here is from genome assembly GCA_026413575.1 of Erythroxylum carthagenense. Taxonomy (NCBI): domain Eukaryota; kingdom Viridiplantae; phylum Streptophyta; class Magnoliopsida; order Malpighiales; family Erythroxylaceae; genus Erythroxylum; species Erythroxylum carthagenense. The sequence goes on along the minus strand of JANZLD010000005.1, from coordinate 12,840,229 downwards.
CTGACATGAATGTAGTCCTTTGGTGGATCCGCTGGCTTGGAGCTGTCTTTGTTCTGTTTCTGATTTCCATTTTGTTGTTCTTCTTTGGCTTTTCCTGAATCCTTCTGTCGTTCATTGGCTTCATCTGATTTACTCCTTTTTCCACTGGATTCATCGTTATTCTCCGCCAGTACCTGCAGTGAAAATTGAAATCTCCGTTGGTTCTCCAAAAACCTAAAAAGCATCAAACTTGAACTGAAGTTATGTCTTACCTTAGCATCAGAAGAACAAGGAGATGGAGATGGAGTTTCTTTAGTCTTTCCTCTAGGAACTGATTTCCTTTTCCTGGAATTCAGTTCGCTCTGGCCTTTTATGCTCATTTCTCCACCTGGGATCTGCTCAGACACTGAAGACTCCTCCTTTAAATCTCCAAAATCTGCCTTCTCTTTCTTGTTGAAATTTGGATTCCCATCTTGTGGCGAGCTTTTATTGCTTTCCTGAACGATCGCTTGAGATCCAGCGACCTTCATAGAATTGCTACTCTGGACTCTAGAGATGTTACCAGGTTCAGCTCTTGCCATCCAACCGTGAGGCAATTCAGCTTGATTCAATCCTAATTGCCCACTTAAGCCTCCAAGATTCCTGTTTCCAAAACATGAATATCTTGCAGCCCTCTCTGCAAATCCAGGGTCAGTAGGAAATGGAGCCAAATTTGGATGGTTGGCTAAACTTGGAAAACTGCCTCTGATTTGCGAATCCTTCATTGAAAGATTCAATTTTGGAGGAGAATTCAATGGCGTACTGTAACATGAATTGTTAGAACTACTGTTATTATTGATGTTGTTATTGGTGTTGTTAACATAAGATTCCGGCGAAATCTCGCCCGAGTTGCAGATACTTCCTAGTCTTCCAATAAGTTCTCTGATCATAACAGTGTCACCACTGCCACGATGAGAAGAAATGGCATTAGCACTTGATGCTACAGGAGATGAGACGATGGAGCTCAGAGCAGACTCAAAGGGATCGCTCTGATCCACTGAGTTCTCCCAGTTGGCATTGAAAAAGCAAGAATTCAGGTCATTTGATTGCATTTCAATCCCATAAGTGGAAGAATTCCACATGGACGTCGCACTGTTTGCTGTTGCATTCATGAAAATTTTCTGCTTTTCCATGGATAGAAACCAGAAATGAGTAAAATCTGCTACTACTAACAGGGCAAGAACTGAAGTGATTCAGAGAAAAGTTGAGGACCCAGATGAAGAATTAAAGTCAAACCCCATAAACCAATAAAGACTACCAGAGACTTAATCCTGTGAAAGTTTGCCAGGAAAATTTTGTCTTAAATAGGCAGCCTGTTGTTCTAGGACAGTGAAAGAAAGCAAAGGTAAAGGCTTACTGAAGGGAAAGGACAAATAATGATGATAGACTTCTTGTATGTCACTCAATTCGGGAATAGAACCAAGATGGGGAAAAAATGGAGGTGAGAAGAGAGTGTGCACTGTGCAAGCTAGAAAAGCGTAAAGAAAGAGAGAGAATATAAATGGGAAAGTGAAGAGGAAAAAAAGAAATATCTATTTGACTTTACTTTAGTTGGCCTTTCCTATATTAAATCTTTGAATGTATGTTATTATTGACAGTAATCTCTGCCTAAAACTGCGTAAAAAGACTCTGAAGTTTTGGTGACAACGGCTTAACTCCTAATGCCGCGCCTTGTACGTCAAACCAGCTTAGTTCTTGTCCCTCTTCAGTACTGACTTCTCTTCTCGCACCAAGTTTGGATATTTTTATTCAATGTGTTGCTTGCTTTTCCTCTCTTATGTATGTCTATAGTTGTTGTTGCTTTATAGCTGTAGATTGGGTTATATTCTAAGGAACAAGAGGGGTTAAAAAGCACAGTGATTATGGTAGATAGAAGCAGAAAAAGAAGAAGAAGGTGGCTTCTTGTTGCTTCTGTTGGCACAAAACACTGACACTTCTGACTTCTTCTTTGTCATATGGTGGTTAAGCTTTTAACTAATCATCAATGATTAATGCACAGAAGAAAAAAGGGTTAAACAAGTACTGCATGATTAACTATGGTTAGTACACCCAATAACTTTTGATATTTGCTTGGCAGTGGTTAAAGAGTCGTTGTGTCTACACTACACTCTCCGTAGATCCAGAAATAATATATATAATTTGTTGTCCTTTTATATAATTTATTTTCCAATGAAGACAAGAACAAAGAAGCCAAAAAAAAATTCTTCTTTGACAAAATTCTACTGGCCCCAGATATTAAAAATTTTAGCTTTCCAATGTTTGAGCTCAAATACATCTTGGCTGATGGAGTGTCTGTTTCTTCATTCCAAATCATAATAAGTTTTATGTATGGTGGAGTAAATTAGTTGCTAGGTCGTTTTCAGTTCATAACTAAACACGAGCTCACTGTATTTTAGGTGGGATCATTGATTACTTGAAAAGTGAAAGCAGTGGAAAAGGAGGCTGAAGGTTTTTAGTTTTCACTTCCAAGGCCAGACACCTTTCTCAGCCCAAATTTCTATTCCAAACCCTCTAAGTACATCAATGGCCCAAATGAGTTTCTTCTACTATTCTCATTCTAAAACAATGGTTAAACGTTGGGAGGTGATTCTGCGCTGATAGACTGATGACTTGTGCCATTTTCTTAACTCGGGGCCTACACCTTCTTAGGGAGCCTTCGGTAGCCGTCCAGGAACTTCTGCACTACGATGGAGGCGGGATTTTGCACCCCTGTCACATGTGATCATCCTTGTACCTTGTCATTTGAATTGATATTTGTTACTGCTTTGTCTTCTCTGGAGTACTAAAACATATGATTACAACTAATGCATGTAATCGTAATATGCTATCAAGAGAATAGTGTTAACTAATACGACGCTATGTTCTGAACGTGTTTGTGTGTGTTTATATTATGCATGCATGAACTTGGATTTTATTATTGGTAAGCAATAGGTTTATGCTGCTGCTTAAGCATGGTCAAAGACACCAACTTCCACTTTTTTATGCCGCCGCCCACCTTCTATACATTTACTAGTAAGATTTATGCCCATCCACGCACGAAACAGCCAACATGTGTTTTCCTTGCTTGTCCAAGTCTTTATCATAAGCCTTTTGAAAGTACTTGGTTTTCGGTGGAAGAAAATAATGTACATGTAAATGTCGCCTAGGGTAAGACTGGGACTAGATCTGCTGTGCCACAACAGATCTTTTTCTGACTAAGACCAGTTGCTCTCAAATCGAAATTAATGAAATGTGATTAAGGATTTAAATCTCCTTAATTAACTCTTAATTAAATTCATCTTTTACTTAACACTTAATTGGCTTTGTTATTAAAATATCTTTATTTTAGTAAATTAGTATTGCACTTAAAAGTGTGATTTCATTAATCACTAATAACTCAAACTCTAATTTGTCTCACAGCCTAATCATATAAGCCGTAATCAAAACCATTGGTTTTCTTCTTATTGTTCTTCTTCTGCTACTCTTATTGCTTATTTTTTATTTATTTTTAATTTAGACCAGCAATATCAATAATTATAATTGTTTTGACACTAAAAAAGACATGAAAATTTCCTTTTCTCTTGTCATTAAATTTTTTTAATATATAATAGAGAAAAATAAAGCCTAAACAATGATCCTTAGAGTGAAGATCCGACACACATCCTCAAACAGATAATAAAACATTCCGAAATAAGAGACCGTAAATAAGTAACTCCTAAATTAAAATGCACCACATGAAAAACTAACTAATCAACGTAACGATTTTCTTCTCAAAATGCATAGCAAATACGAGCCGTTCGGGATTGATCTAATTGAGCCCGAATTGGTTGTATTAGGGAAATATTAAAATTTAACTATTAGGGTTTACCACACTTCGAAGGTGCTTCTTAAACAAATAAACAAATTATAAAATAAACCTTACATTGGCTTCAACTAACGTGACTCTCAATCATTGATTCACGCTTCCATATGCAACCTCCATCTTTTTACCCTAATTTTATTGCTTCTTCATGACACGTTTCACTTAGCTATTGGCCAGGGTCCAGATTACGAGGTAAACTATTTTTAATAACATTTTCTATTGTTTTATTATTAGAATATCAAATATAAAAGAGTGGTCAGAAATGAGAAATCAGGTAAAAAACTCTTCCAATCAAAGCTTTTAATAATGAAATCGTAAATGATTGCGGGCAAGTTGTATGTTTTTTTTTAATGTTTTTGCTTTGGGTTTCCGGTTTCTCTTTTATCATGGAGTAGGTTGTGTCAGATTTTCAGTTGGTCATTTACTATTATAATCAATAAAAATGGAAACTGTGGAGATCATGCTCACTCCTTTTCAATTCGGATTGAATTTCAACTTTTGAATTATTAAATTAAGCATCCAATATCATGTTCAAATTTATTTGGATTAAATGAGAATTGGTTAATCTTTCAATTAATTACGTTGAAGTAAAAAAAAAAAACATACATTATAACTCGAAAGAAATCTTATTTATGGAAATATTTTCTTTTTTCATAATTAAATTGGTGAATATAAAGGTAACAATATTGAGTTAAGTGAAATAGAAGATACTAAGCTTTAGTGGAGTGAACTGTGGACAAAGGTTTTGAAACTTAATCTTCAATCATATCATGAAGTTAATTTTATTAGAAAAAGAAATTAAAGATTTCCATGATTATACATCAACAAGGTTGCTTTCTGCATCATCTAACCAACATTTGCATGAACTGGAATTAGGTAATAGGCATTCCACTTCCCTAATATTGGTTGAAAAATATGTAAATTTATGTGTATATATAATTTTTTTAATCACAGTATATACATATAATTACGATGCATTTAATAATTGCTATATCTTATTATTGATTGTTGTTCTGCTTGCTATATCTTCTTGGATAGTGAGCGTGCGACTTTTAGGAACCAACTGCTTTTAACTTTGGACTTCTTGGTGTATGTTAATATAGGATTGATTTGCTGTGTAACTTTGAATATAAAACACAGAAAATTGCATCAACTAACGAAAAGAACGGTGCTTTTTGCATGGGAATATTCCTCGGAGGTTAAAAGACAAGATGATGATGAGAAAACTAATAGTTAATTAACTTAGTTGTATTATTATAAGTGTAAATGGCTTACCCACAAAGCTCCCATTAACTTTGACTGATAAGAGGTTTTAATAAACAACCAGGACAGAAGAAGGAATCAAAAGTGGGAAGTGGAGCACCTCAAAGCAATGGTTCACTTTGCTTTCCAACTTGCCTTTGTCCCTTGCGTCAACATTAGCGTACCCCATATGTCAATATTATGTTGTCCATTACACATCGTCCCATCTTTTTCAGTTTAATGTTCGCTATCTTAGCATGTACACTCAATTAAGTATGAAGCATTTGAAAACTAAACTTGCGCAACAGATTAAACAGTGAATATCACCAAATTCTTGTCACTGAGTCCGCCGATAGATACCCTGATTAGAGACCGGAAAAAAAAAAAAGAATATCACCAAATTCTTGTAACCCATTTTTCTTCGACAGATTACATGCCTGATATTAGATTTTGTAGCTTAGTATTGAATCATTTTGTTTAAAAATTGAACAGTAGCAGGTGAATTACTCGTATTGGTAAGGAAGCTAATAGAGTGGATTGGTCCAATATTGGCAAGCTTGGATTTGAAATGTCTTCAAAATCGATAGCTATGAATCAGATTAGCCCAACTTGTTTCTGACCCAGTTGCATATTTAACCTGGACTCCACCCCCCCTCTCTCTCTCTCTCTCTTTATTGTTTTGCCGGGGTCCACTTTTGATTAGTCTAATCTGAAAACAAAATCTGGGCTAACCTTGGAGAAAACTCCAGGAACGTATATGTACTATTATGCTGAGATTGTTGCATGTTAACAAAGATGTTGTAATGGATTTGATAAACCTGATTATGGTAAACTAAAATGATATAGTTTTTATCTTGACATGGAATGAATCAATTTGTACGTATGTGTTTTCAAGATTTCACCGTCCAAGAGCGTGGTCTCTCTTCCGTTTTCATCATTTTAGAGTACTGGGGCAAGTGGTTCATCTTGTTTTGTTTTATATGATATTTTCTGAACAAACTCTGACGCATGCATGATGTTGATGGGTAATTTGTAGTTTCTTGTTATTATGCTTTATACTTTTTATGATGATTTTATTATTCATACTTCATCCATATTGCAGCTAAAAACCATATCAAACCCTAGAAATCCATACATAATCCTTTTAGGAAATTGTCGTATTTGTTGATCTTTTGTTTTCTATTGCTTGTATATAATGACATTTGTATGTTTTCATTCATCATCATCATGAAATATCATAAGCTTGCTTTGTTTTGATATAGACTAAGTTACGAAGTTTGATAGTTGAGTATTGACTAGTATAGATTTTTCCAAAAAACTCTGCTTTTATCATTTATACTTAACATTTTTGTCTTATTGCTTCTATAAAGAATGGGTTCTCATGATCTTTTTTTTTTTTCCCCTAAAACTATGAGTTAGATGCTTAAAGATGACTACTAACATTACTTCCCAAAATGGATATTTTAAGTTCTACCAAAAATGAAAAAAATAGTCACTTGGTTACTTAATAGGCCAATAATATAAGATGCATGTTTTTAAGTATAAACTAGAAATCTGCTAGTCAATAGTATGAGTCATTAGGATATTAGCTAAAAGTAACATGTTCACAAGAATGATTACATCAACATGTTTAATTATAACTACAGTATTGTGGACTATATTATTTTCTTTCAATATGCTTTATGATTATTGATTAATCAATATTTTTTTATGCATATGTTGTTTTTTTATATTATAACTAATTTATTTTCATTTACTTTTATAAGATGATAGTAGATGGAAAGGTTGATATAAAGATATTTGGTAGGGACAATCAAGATTTAACTTAGAAAATGTACAAGATAAATTAGCATTTAGAAGGTACTAATTGCACTTTAAAGCTATAAAGAAGGGATGGAAGAAGTTGTAACCCATAATTAGAATGAATTTCTTCTTTTAAACACAAATATCAAAGATAACTTATAAGTGCTGTAGAAATTGATGGCAATGAGGCATGTGTAACCCAATATATGAACATTTTTTTGAGATGGAGAATATTGGGAATTGGATATGGTTTATTGAACAGTTAGCCATTGACTTAGAGCTTAAAGATGACGAAAAAATAAAAAATACCAAATATGCAAAAGATATTATATCAAATAAACATAACTTCATACATATATTTGCTTATATGAACTCTTCCAACTTTCCAATTAGTAATAACTTGAGGAATATATGCAATTGTAGGGTGTGAAAACTTTATGTGTATCCTTGCAGTCATATCATTAGTGTCATATTACATATCAAGTAATAACTTGAGGCATATGTAGATAAGTATTATGATAGAGATAGGTTTATATGAAACCAATTAGAAGGAAAAAAATTTATTCACGAAATACACATGAAAGAGATTCATCCACCAACTAAAAGAGTTATACCTAGTAGGCGTAAGAAAAATAAGGTAAAAGATAAAAATGAACCAAAAAGATTGAAGACTTTTTATAGGCTATCACAAAATGGAAACTCCAATTATGTGGCAAATGTGACGAGTCTGGTTATAACAAAGGAAGTTGTAAAAACCTAGAGAACACTCCATTTACTTCTAGTAAAGTTGGAGATCATGTTAGTTAGACATTAATATGTGTTTGCCATATGTTACATGAATACCCAATTCATATTATATGAATATTGGATAGTCCATCACACTTATGGTAGATCCAACAACATTATTCTCAACCCTATATCTCAATTTCCAACATACAAGCTTATAAAGTAGGCAAAGGTGAGGTTTGATTAAAATTAATATATGTTTGTCATATGTTTTTATTATATGAATACCTTAATGTTATCTTTTAATTATTAGACTATTATATGAATACCTTGATGTTATCTTTTAATGATTAGACTTTGCTCATCTGTATTGACACTAATTATAAGGATGAAGATCAGTTGATTCAAATACTTTTGAACTTTCTTTCTAACCAATATAGTTGAGTTGGAAGGGTATCTCAAGTATTATATCATACCAATTGCAAGAGTGAACTTCAAAATGCAGGGTTGTTAGAAAATTTAGTGAACAAGCTATTAACACTAAAACTGGAAGTTAATAGAGTGTGAATGATAATTAGTTGTTATTTTGGTCGAATAAACTCTAGTTAGAATCTTCTTTTAGGGGTTTAATTGTTTATAAGGAAACTTATTTTGGTTGCATTTTATTTTGTGGTTAAATTTTCAAAAGGACATTGATTATGGCTAAATCCATTTTATCCAAAATGAATGTAATTTATGGATTATGAACCTTGTTGTATGAACTGTTAACTTCTACTTTACAAATGTGTGAATGAGACTTTGTTCTCACTTATTAACTTCTGTTTTATTATTCTCTAAATCTATTAGGCGTATCTTATTTATGGGCATTAATGATTGTCTCTTGCATGATAAGGTGTGAACAAAAGTCTTGGTACAACTATTGATTATTAATTTATTCAAGCAGGGCTATGATGTCACGACCCGATATCACATTGGGCCTATGATAGCTGCCGCATAGCTAGGCTAAGGACACTAACGGTATCCTTAATCCAACTATGCAAGGCTAACTGAATATCTTTTTTTAAAAAAAATTTGGGCAGCATAACGACTGTATTTTAGAAATCTCAAAACCTGCAAACAATTTTAAAAACACGTCTATATTCACATCCAACCACAACTTCAGGACTTTAAAGTCCACTTAGGACAATCTTAACAACAGTATTAAAAGTTCATAAATAAAATCATTTATAAATCACCAGATAGTTAAAAGTTAACTTACAAAATCATAAAGCATAAACACAGTTATAAACACAGTTCATGAGTCACTAGACAACAAAAGTAAAAACTAAGAAACTACCCATGTGTGGTAATACCCCGAAAATGTCAAAGACCCCATGTTTCACTTAGAGCTTCAAACTCACTAAATTAACCTGCATGGTTGAAAAGTGGAGGGGGCAAGTACTCTAGATACTCAGTGAGTGGGAAAAACATATATCACAAATAAAATTCGATCATACCAAGACGGTGTAGATAACCTATGAAGTGAATATACATGACATAAAAAATACATAGGCCTAGCCTATGTATCATCATATACCGGTTAGGAACCACATAGGCCCAGCCTATTAATCACCCATCTAGTGGATATAGATTCCAATTCCAGTATACAAAATGCATAAAAACAAAAGATGTATAAATCAAATCTCGTTAGAAAACAAATATTAGAATAAGTCAAAACAATCATGTGTGACACCACTAGTCGACTAAACTAATGTGCATACCCACCAATTATCGGTGTTGGCTTGACTTTCATCTGTGGTGAGTCCGGACTACAGTTTACAAGAGCGTTATTATCCTAAGTGATGACCTCGTCGGTGTTCAGACCCTAGATGTAGAATCACCCGCGAGTCCCGTAGAAAGATGTCAATACGGTGACTCGACTTTCATGTACTAGCGTCAAGGGTACGAAGGTCGCTTAATCAGTTGTGTCCAGAACACGATTAGCCAATCGTCTCCTCACCAATCACCAAAATCATATAAAAAATTAAAAACAAAAATCAAGTAAAGCATTATGTTTTTATTTATCGGTCCAACCGATAAATGAAACCTTGCTATGACTCTAAGCCCAAAGAGAACAAATACATGCAGAATATATGACTCGGTTATGCTTATGTAAATTTCCAAACACCGTTTTATGCAATAAAAATCATCTTTTAAAATCGAAATGAAAAGTTGTTAAAAAACGTAGTTTCATAAAATAAAGCATTATTCTTTGCACTTTAAACTCAAATTTGTTAAAAACGATAACATTTCTCAAAATATGTAATAAAAATATTAATTTTAAAAACCATGTTGAAACATTATTCAATACAATAAAAGTTATCTTTTGTACTTTAAATGCATAGTTGTTCAAAATAATGACGTTTATTAAATACCTAACCATATTAGCATCTATTTGAAATTCAATTCTACCATATGTTACCTAGGTTGAAAATTTACATACAAGTCATTATGCTTGTCTTAGAATGTTCTAGTCCTATTCGAGAAATATGATTTCCCCAACTCACCTCATAAGAATATATACTCTCTCTTAGCTTCAACAATCCTTAATACGAACTCCTTGATTCACGACTCTTGAGCCTTTATACATAAAAAGTGTATACAATGAAATTACTATCTAAATATAAATTTCATATTTATACACCCTCACATAGGTATATAAAGCACAATATCACTCCCTATAAGCTATAAAATTTGAACATTAAACTTCTCACAGATTTACTTCTTTACTAGTCACATTAGCTTTTCTTTTGTATTGTCTAAAGCATTTAATGCCTTTAATCCCATACTTACTCATTTTCAAACATAATTAAGCACATCTTTATCCTAGCATATTAGGCTTTACTCGTCAATCTAAGCAGCAATTCAAGTTCACTATAAGTAAACATAAGAGTGTTTTCCAATGCATACCATCATAAATCCTTAAATCCTAAATCAAGTTCACTTGGGCATTTTATCAAACACCTAATGTGCATGATTTTCAAATCATATTTCCAATACTTTATCATAATAATTCATGCTCCTATCATGTCATATAGTAATACTTCCAATTAATGACACATTCCACCACTCCATTCAAACCAATTTCCTTCATTTAAGCTACATTTTATCAATCGTACAACTCATTACATTAATCCACCTCTTCTCCATCATTTCGACCTAAACTTAACCAACATACATCTTCTTCATTTTTCATCATCAATTTACACCATACATGTATAATTAAAACCACAGAATTCATTTAGACCATCAAGATTTTCAAAAATTCACAAAGTTTCACCTAAAGGGGGCAATTTTGATTTTGACTTAAAGAACCCTCTCCATGACACATTTCATTCATCTAAACTATATTTCATGCATATTCAAGCATGGAGAACAACATATCTTAACACCAAACTTAAAATCATAATGTAGAGAGAGATGAAACAAAATTTACCTAAATCTTCCTTTCATGATATCTTCAAATCCTTTGATATTTTCTTAAATCTAACGATAGATTTGATTTTTTTTTGATCCAAATTAGCTTAGAACACTTTGATTGAGGTTGAAGAATAAAAAACTTGGTAGAAAATAGGTGATGGTAGAAACTTGCTTCTTTCTCTCCTCTCTTCTCCTTTCTTCTCCCTTCTTTTAATTAAAACAAAGTGCTCAAGTCTTAAATTGTGGGGTGCACGGCCATACATAAGAATAGTCAAGAATTTTGACTCTTCGTTGACCAAAATATGATGAATTTATCATTTTCCCCTTAGGTTGTATGAAATTACCACTATACCCTCCAAACTTTCCTAAATTTGCAATTAAGCCCAAAATTTAGGCATCTCCAAAACTTTTATTTTTTATTTTGGTCCTTGGACTTTTGGAAATAATAACTAAGCCCCTTAACTTTATAAAATTATATATTGGTCCTCCAAGAATTGAAAAATTATGTTGAAGTCCTTTGACTTTTAACAATTTGTGATTAAGCTCTTATATCAACTTTTTCAATTAAGCTTTCTAAGTGTCCAATAAGTCTATAAATCTTGTCTAATCACCTTTAAGGTATTAGAACACATTTAACTTAACCACCATGGTCATATCCATCCAATGAACTCGGTTTTATACACTTAGAAGCTTATATATCGGAAATATCTAACATTTCACATACTAAAGAACTATAAGCTGATATAAGGGCATATAACATTATAAATCATTACATATATATCCATAGGACTTAAATATATCTTTGAACTCATATACAACCATGTAGATATCAATATACAACATCATCTCTAAGTACTGACCAATACAAAAAGGCTCAAAGAGTTCGACATTACATATTAACATTTTCTACTGTTATTAAGAGATGTTTTATACAAATGAAATATTGTAATTTGACTATATTTAATATTGCAAAGAGCATAATTTAGAAATTTGTAATTTTCTTTTCAATATTTTTTTAATAAGTTATTGACATTATCTTCATCAAATCAGAAAGACTTATAATTTTAGATTTTTAGTGGTTAAAATTAAATGTTCCTATTAAAAAGAACGCAACAAGGAATTTCCATGAACAAATTTTGCATCGTGTATGTGACCGTATAAGTTACTGTGAATTTGTAGACTTGCTCGATCATATACACGCCAGTGACTTACACTGTCAAATACATAAGCATGTATGTGTTTATGTAAGTCACTAGTAAGTTATAATTGATAAAATCTACATCTATTATTATGATTTATGTTCTCCTATTCTCGACCATGTTTATGAATTACTAATTATGGTTATGAATAATATATATATTTATATGTTGATTGTTTCAAATGAATGGGCATTTTTTTATTGGAGAGTTGTAATCTAGTACTGGAGACAGGAGTGAAAACTTCTAATCCTATAACAATGAAGATAAAAGTCCAGGTCAATTGAAAAGTGATGTTTGGAATTACTTCAATAAAAATATATTAATGAACAAGGTAGAAAAGGTCGAATGTAAGTATTGCTAGAAGATGTTGTCTAAGAGTTCAAAGGATGGAACCTCTCATTTAAAGAGAGATATGGATTCATGTAGTAGAAAAATATGGCATTAGGAGGTCAAATAATTTTGACCTCTAACCTTACAAAATGGAAGACTGAAATGACTACAACATCCTACGAAAGCAACAAATCATGATTTTTGATTGCTTCTATAGTAATTGGTGATGAACATCCACTATTTATAGTTGATACAAAAAAAAAAACTGAACTTTAAGATTCTAACTCAGAATACATTAAATAAGGACATTATGAAGATATATGAGGATAAGAAAAAAGAAATTTTAAGAACATTATCAACTATTAAAAGACAAATTGCCATTACAACAGATATGTGGATAGTTGATAACCAAAAAAAGGGTTATATAGTGATGACGACACATTATGTTGACATTGATTGGAATCTAAATAAAATTTTAAGATAATTTATATTCTTTGCTATTGTTATGATTTACTTTTTCATTATGTTATATTAATATTAGTCATATTTGTACATGATAGGTTCATTTATATGCCAATACCATATATAAGCAAAAGGTTGCTAATCCTGTTGGGAGACTGTTTGATATATTGTAATATCACAACCAAATTATCCACCATAACAATCGACAATTATAGAATAAACGATGCTATGAGAGAAAAGATAAAGAGTAAGATACAAGTTGGAAGCTTGTTGGTTGGTAGAAGCTTATTTTATATGTGTTTTATTGCGAATATTCTAAATCTGATTGTGAAGGATGAGTGGGATATGATAAAGGAAGCAATAAATTTAATTTGAAATAATGTAGTATATTGGAGTAAAGCACCTAAAAGAGTTGAAAATTTTGAAGAAACTACATGATAACTATTTTTGTTAAATGAAGAAGATGGTTTCGGATTATCCAACTAGATGGAACTCAACCTTTAAAATGTTGGAATCAACAATTCAATATATTGATATGTTTATCAGACTGAGAAAAAGAGATTCTTAATACACTTGCATGCTTATATAATACCAATGGGATTTAGCTAGAGAAATTTGTATGAAGTTGGAATTGTTCTATACCATGACTGAATTATTCTTAGGAATAAAGTATCTAACTTAACACTATTGCTTTAGCACTATGTATAAAATAAAGAAATATTTATCTGATTAGTTGTTTAATTCCAATGAGGTTGTTCATGTTATGACAAAGCAAATGATAAAGAAGCTAAATTCTTATTGGTATTTGGTTGGACATATTGTTGCAATCTTATATGTACTGGACCGAGATATAAGATGGAAGGGGGTTCATTTTGTATATAATGTATTGTGTGGTGATCGAGCTTAAGAGCATGTAGATATCATCAAACAATTTTGGTATGATTTTTTAAATGATCATCAACTCAGAATGGATAAAATTTAGGATGAAAATTACAGTAGTTCAAGTTGTTTAATTCTAGCTTTAGTTTCAGGTTCGAGCTCATCTTTTAAGAGTAGTTTATTACTTTAAGTTACAAAATTTATAAAAAGAAAAAGGGCTGTGAGTTCTTATAATATGATGGAGTTAGATAAATATTTGACAGAAGATTATGTAACCGAAATTAAAGGTATACAGTTCGATTGTATTATTATGGAAGAAGAGTGGTAAAAATAATTATTCAATTATGCAAGTAATTGCACTAGACCTATTAGCAATTCTATCATCTATTGTTTCTTAGGAGTCTACTTTTAGTATTGGTGGTCGGGTTATTTGTTCTCATAGTGCTTGACTTCATTCTCATATTTTGGAAATTCTTATATGTGCTTAAATTTGATTCCATGATGAAGATATTAAGAGTAAACTATTTTCTTTTTAATGTATCAAATTTTTCCTATTTTTATATTATCTTACTTCTATTATTTTTTAATTTGTATATTAATAAAACCACAATTGCTGATGCAAAGATGACTAGATGTACATATACTCGTACTCATCAATCAAGTGGATATTATTTTGATAAAATATTTGATAATAAAAGTAAATTTAATTATTTATTATTTATTACTATGTGCTTAATATTCCTTTTATTTTAATATTATATTACTAAATATAATGTTTCTAGATACAAAAGAAGTGACACAAACTATTAAAGATCTTGACTACAACAATTAACTACTCCCTCAGTCCCTCTAGTCTCCACTCTCTCTAATCTCCAATCTGCACTCTTAGTCTCTCAAAGGCCCAAACTCCTAATCTAGAACATTATTTTATGATTTTTATCTAAATTTGTTGTAAATTGCATCATTTACAAAGTTTGGATAATCATTTTTATAAATTATATCATCAATTAATAAAATTTATTTAATTTTAATTAATTAAATTAATCACTTTGATTATAATCTTTTTTTATTTCTTATATCATATCTTCCTTCATTAAAGAATTTAGTTTCCTCTTATTCATTCAACCAATATATGTAAGCTTTATATATTTATTGATTATAAAATCTCAATTTTTGTTAATCAATAAAAATTTATAACTTTAATTAATTGAATCGATTACCTTAATTATAATATTTTTCTTTTATTTTCTATAATCCTACCCTTCTTCGTTATGAATTTGATTTGATTTCATTCATTTGATCTATATATATGTTCTATATATTCATTTGTTATAAATTTTCAAATTTTATTACGAGACTAAAATTCTTAACTTTAAATCGTTCACTTTAATTATAACTTTTTTGTTCATTTTTTATAATCTTATCTTCCTTTGTTAACAAATTTAGTTTCATCTTATTCATTTAATAAATATATGTACGCTTTATATATTTATTTATCTATTATAAAATCTCAATTTTTATTAATCGATTGGAATTTATATTTATAACTTGAATTAATTAATTAATCACTTTAATTATAATTTTTTGTTTCATTTCCTATAATCCTACACTCCATATATTTAGTTTCATCTTGGTGCTGGAATGACAAACATTTTAACTCCCATAACATCAAAAGATAGAACTATAAACCGATCATTAAGTGTCTTGGATTATCAAGATTCTTGTAATCAGTGTCATTTCCCTTTAAGATCTTTTCTGCCTAAATAGCAATCGACTCTTTTGTTTGACTCTATGCTTTTCAAAATTTTTAAACTGCAAATGACTACAATTTGGATAAGATTGAATCCTGAGATTACTAGCTCGAGTTAAATAAAACCACCCGCCCGTATAAGTTCATCGCAATAGGTTGGTCAATATCCTATCTTGCATCAGAAACTAAGATGAACAATGATTTATGTATATATCCAAGTGAGCTTAGAATTATATCTATAGGACACATTCATCACTTGCAATTCTGAATGAAGATAATTTTGATACAAGGAGAACATACCCTACCAATGAAGCCGGGAACTAGCAGCCTGCATAAGTGGGTGAGCAAAGTATGCCCCAAGTGTTAGCGCAGTAATAGACAAATATGGCAGCCGTATAAACTCTTTATAGTAATCTTTGGGTAGTTTTTGACGACCATCCAAGATAGCTGCGAAAGGGATTATACTCGTTCGCTGTTTTACAGCTTCAAAAGATTCTTCATACCGCGCTGCTAATCTTCGGTCTCCATTCCAAACACCAAATAAATGGTGCCCAATCAGGCCGACAGATGCCGCAACAGCTACAGAATTCCCAATCCAAAGTGTATGAGCTAAGCACCAAATCACCTGCCCAACCATCTGAAAAGAAAATTTCACTTTCACGGTAAGTGCGTGTAAGCAATTAACAGAGGAGAAATGGGATGACAAACGAAAAGGTTGGAGAAAAGTCTGAGCTTGATTAAACCAACAAGTAACGTGATATCTCTTTAAGACAGTGCTTAAAACAAGCCTATTTCCAAAGGTATTGAAGTAATGCAAGTTATGACCACATTTGCAGATATTCTCAAGACTGAAATGAGATTTCTTCAGCAACACATGGCCATCCAATTCTTATTTTGATAAAATGTACAAGTGTTTCAACTTATCAAACTAATACGTAGCACAGTATTGAATGACACTTCTGAATGACATTAGATGCTAGGTTAGAATCAAATATGAGATTAATTCTAGAGAAATCCCTAAAAAGCCAGTTCAAGCATATTCTATTTTTCATGGATTAAGTAACAAGTTCACTTCAATTGCAACATGATATGTACTTTTGGGTGCATGGTGATTCCACTGTTTCGCATGAAAATCAACTAACACAACAGGAAAGGCAGGCAAGAAGGTAAAGACAAAAGCCTATTAGCTGACTTGTTACCTGTGGATGCCTAGTAATTCTCATGATTCCTGTTTCCCAAAGATGCATTTTAGGCTTGTCCACAGCCGCCACTTCTAATAGATTGAAGGTTGAAGGGTAGAGGAAAAAGAAGGAAATGAAATTTGAGATCCACAGCAGTTCATGTAATGCAGGAACGCCTTGAAGCTGCCATAACTGCACCCCATCATATCTATGATTAATGAAGTACACCTGAATGAAGTCATTTTAAAAGTAAGTAAGACAAAGTGTAATAATCCATCCTTTATTCACGCATCAAGACAATGCTAACACATAGTTGAAGTGGCTACAGTATAAACGTATGGGTTAGAAACTCACAACAGTGCTAACAGCCAATGGAAGAGAGACCCCAGCAAACAGCACACGAAATGCACGTTCTCCAATGAATTTTTCACCCACATCTCTGAGACTGGCCAACCCGCTGTGGACGGTGGCGAAAATGAGAATCAAGGTCAACATTACAACCTGCAAACCTTGAAAGATCAGGCTTTTGTGATCAACCCTTGATACGTGCATGCGTTGTGATGTATAACTTCTACATGCGCAAAACAAAATTTTTCTTGTCACAGCCTGATCTTTCCTCACATTTTAGTAAACTTTTTCAACTTAAGAAATACTTGGGAACTCAATTTTCATGTACACAACACTCATATCTTCTTCTTTAATTACCTAATTTCCATCTTATACAGAATACTAAAGACAATAAAACATCTTGATCAACAAATAAAGTAAAATATCCGTTCAAGTAAATGCGTGTAGCACAAAATAAGCAATCTCTCCCCAAGGGCTGCCGACTGTAGGTTCTGTTACCGACAATCGAGTTGTGTAAAATTTTCAGTCTCCAGTAATATGGTGACCCGGAAAGAAAAGATATGTTCCAATTTCTCATCAATCAATTGATAACTTAACTACAGACATGCTAAATCATCAATTACATCTTTTCAAAAAGAACTGGGAAGGGAGAATTGAAGGACAAAATTCAGCCCATAGACCAGATTAAACAAAATGACTAATGTATAGACAGCATCATGCCTGAATAAGAATGTTAACATCAATTCTAGGTTGTTCAATATACATTTAAGGATGCCTTGTTCTACAGTAAAGGCTCTACAAATTTCACCTTTAGTTATAGAAACCGATATTAGTCCAGATAAAACACAGGCAATTTCAATCAAAGTTGAATCTTTACGGTGGATTATGAGAATTTTACATATATAGTTAATTTGTTCCCGCTAAGATAAAATAACAAAAAAGGCTGCATGACAAGACCTCACCTCGGGGCTGTCTGAAAGAGCTGAAACGGCTTGGATAAATTCCTTCCCATAACCAGTAGAGTTGTCAATCCAAACCACGTTAAGTACGAACAAAACAACCCCCAAAATCACACTAAAATATATCCAAGAAGACAACTTCTGATCGCCCAAGTCAAACACCGCCGAGTCCTCTCCCACAAACTGCTTGTCAGAGTTGGAGTCAGCATCTCTGATGGCTGTGCGAGTCAAAACTTTCCTGGACAAAACATGGGTCGGTTTCAGGGACTTAAAGTTTGAGCCTTTCCTAGGTCCTGGGATAGTGAAGGCGAAAACCTTGACAACCCCGCCCTTGGGAGGTCGTTTCCTGTAACTGGGACGAATGGCAGATAAGGGGCTTGAGAGAAGAAGAGAAGATGACATTTCTTTGGCTACTCAGTGATTGGAGTATACAAGAGATACAGAGAAGGTTGTGAAGGCAAAAGACACAGACAATGTCACCAGCAAATTTTTAAGAAAGGATGGGGGTTGGGGAAACCACAGTATCCCGTGGAAGTGATACTCGTGGAGGCAACGTTGGACGCTATTGGGAGAAGCGTTCAAGTGGAATCACGACTAGCTGATTGAATTAATTAAGGGGTGTTTGGAAAAGTCTAATTGAATTCAATTCAGCTGATTGGAAATACAAAAATAGGATTAATTCAATTCATGCATGTAATTAAAACCTATCTCTCTTATAAATTGAAATCACTCTTTCAAGCATAAGAATTCAATTAAATTGAAGCTTGAGAAATAGTTATTTGAATAAAAAACTGGTGTTTAATGTGAGTTTATAATCAAACATTCATCAAAATTTATATATTTATTGTGGGTTTTTTATTAAGTATAATTCTTTGCCCAATATTTCTTATCAAGAATCACTCTGTGCTATTTAAAGGTAGCGTTTTGCTCTTTCATTATTTAAACTACTTCATTTTTCACTCTTTTGTGTTTCACTTGATTGGATTCCAAAGATTGTTAATTAAAATATTATTAATAATTAATTAATTACAATATAATTAATTAAAATATTGTAATTAATTAATTACAATATAAGTAATTAAAATATGGTTAATTAATTAATTAAAATATAATAAATTTTTATTTCTTAATATTTTTTACAAATTAACTACTATTAATGATAATAGTAATCATTCTTTCCTCATAACTAACCATCATAATTATAATAATAATATTCATTCTCTTTTCTCACTTGATTTATTCTCATTCTAAACAGTGTAATTGAATTTATTTATAATTTTACTTAGTTTGTTTCAAACAGTGTAAATTGAATTCAATTCAATTTCATTAATGTAATTAAATCCAATTCGTTAATGAATTCAATTCAAAGATTTCCAAACAAAATGTGGTCTCTGATGATTTAGTAAAGAAAGTCAATATATTTATTCACATGTTGATGATAAATTCTTGGTTGGAAAATAAATGAAAACACTCACGAGTAATAAACACGTTTTATGATAATGAGAATTATTCTAAATGAACAGATTCCAATCCAACATCCAAACACGGTCTTATAAAATTGTAGGAAACTGAACAAGACTTCGGACGCTTGTTGGATTGTTGTGTCCAAACCGTCACCTCTCATTCACCATCGAATATTCTCAATCTTAGCTGTTACTTTTCCAACTGTTTTTCAGTGGCAGTGAACCGAACCCATTTCAATGGGATTGCCATTTTGAAGAAGCATGTCAAAAGCCATTTCAACCCCATTTAGCCACTCACCCTTTTGGTCAAGGATGACCATGTGGTAGATG
Source organism: Erythroxylum carthagenense (assembly GCA_026413575.1). Taxonomy (NCBI): domain Eukaryota; kingdom Viridiplantae; phylum Streptophyta; class Magnoliopsida; order Malpighiales; family Erythroxylaceae; genus Erythroxylum; species Erythroxylum carthagenense. The sequence goes on along the minus strand of JANZLD010000005.1, from coordinate 12,820,239 downwards.
CCAGTGTCGTCTTCGTCGCGTGTCACTTGAGCTAATCCCAACTATTTGTCACCTTTTTGCTCCCACTCTCCCGGGGGCTTTGTGCACTCGATCTGTCTCTTCTTCTGTTGAAACCGGTTCTGTTTAAGGTAAATGGAATTCTCTCTTATCTGTGAGTTTTTCTTTGGGCTTCGTTTTACAGGAATTCGGATTGGTTCTTCGTCCTTTCTTTCTTGTTTTCTCCATTATCTTGGTCGGGGTTGGAAGAAGCAAGGTGAATTGGTAGTTCTGATATGTGGTTTGGAGCTGAATAAGCGTTTTCAGCATTTCTTGGCTCTGGAAAGCAATTAGTCTTTTGGTTTTGGAAAAAAGTGAAGGGCTTTTGGGTTGCTTCATTTCTTCTAGTTTTCAGTTTCTCCAACCAAGTGAAAAGCACAAGTTTGGAATTCGATTATCAAATGGATCAAGATTCTATTTCTTTTGTTTTGTAGGAATTTTTTGGATTCCATCAGTTCTTTATGCAAGCTTTTAAGCTCTTAAATACTTGGTGCTCTGACTTGTGGAATCGTATTGAATATTTGACGATATATTCCTAAAAAACTGATCCTTATAAGCGTGAGCTCAATTACTTTGATGATATACTCATATACCGTGCATTGGATTTTCATCTTTGCTCTTACTTGTCGCAGGTACCATGTGCATGAAAGTTTCACCATTAAAAAATTTTTGCAGGATACTTATCTAATTTCCGTTGATTTGTGACATAAAGACTAACTTTGGATTTTTGGGGAGATGACTTGTTACGGGAATGTTTCTGCACTGAATTTAAGCTGGCATAGCAGAGTATTGGGTGTTAGGAATTCACAAGCTACTTCTGGCTGTCGCTATCCTAATTGTTCAGTGCAAAACGATGCACTGGCCTTTTCAAGTAGTGAATCATTGGGCCACTCTTTGAGAATACCATTTGGAAATTCAACTAGAGCAAGACCAAGACCTGACATCCGTCCTTTGCAGGTTCCCTTTCCCTGAAATCTGAATGTTTTCTTTTTTCCTTGCCCTTTCACTCTGATTTGGTTTCTGAAAGTACATTAGTTGTTGTTGATGATTTAGGTTGTGTGTGTTGATTACCCAAGGCCTGAACTTGATACCACAGTGAATTTTTTGGAAGCTGCATACTTATCATCATCATTTCGTACTTCTCCTCGTCCAACAAAGCCATTGAAGATTGTAATCGCTGGTGCAGGTAATCAAATTTTATATCTTTCATAATTATATGTCATTCTATCATCTTTTTTTTGCTTTCTGGTTCCCAAATTCTTGAATTTGTTGAATTGTGCTTGAGATGGCTCATCACATCAGCGTTGTGAATGCAGGATTGTTTGGTAGTGATTAAAATTTACAAATTATTGCAGGTTTGGCTGGTTTGTCTACTGCAAAGTATTTGGCAGATGCTGGTCACAAGCCAGTACTCCTAGAAGCTAGAGATGTTCTAGGTGGAAAGGTGAAGAGCTACTGCTACTTAGCTCTTTGTAATATGTTAACTATGAAAGCCTACAGTCTTTAGCTGATATTCTGAAGTAATCGGTCTGCTTTAGACCTTAACCTGTCATGGTGAAATTTCATTTTCCATGAACTCACAAGCTATTGAATTCACTTAACGACTTGTGCAAGATCAGTTGCTTGTGCTATCGCTTGCTCGTCATGCTATGCGATTGTCTGTCTTCAATTTAACAATACTGTGGTTCTCATAGGTGGCTGCGTGGAAAGATGATGATGGAGATTGGTATGAGACAGGCTTGCATATCTTCTGTAAGCTTTGATGCTCCTTTTTCTTTTAGCTCTTGTTCCTTTTTGCCTTAGGTGGTGAAATTATTACATTGTTAGTTTGTTTATTCCATATTAATGCTCATGATTTATGCTCCATTCTCTTTCTGTATTAACAGTTGTTTTTTTTTGGGATTTTCCATTTTTATTTCTTGATCAGCAATGAATACGCTTGTGTGAAATTTTGAGTAACTTGTCAATGTTATAAGTTTTTGATGATCCTTGTTTGGCTATAGTAATCCATGTTACTTGGTGTAAAATGTTAGATGGATATTTTTTATTAGGCATTTCCTCTTTTAAATTCGTTATTTTGATTGAAGTTCTCCTTTTTTTTTTTAACCAGTTGGGGCCTATCCAAATGTGCAAAACCTGTTTGGAGAACTTGGTATAAATGACAGGTTGCAGTGGAAAGAGCACTCTATGATATTTGCAATGCCAAACAAGCCTGGGGAATTCAGCCGATTTGATTTTCTTGATGCTCTCCCTGCACCATTAAATGGTAAGCTACTAGTTTCATTAAGTGTACGAGCATTTTAAATTTGATTTTGTGGCAACATACACAGTTATAAGGAAGGAAGGAAGGCTCAAATAGAAATCTATAACTGGCCGTTGGCATATATGAAACTAGGAAGAATTGACATGCTTTTAACAATGCCAGAAATTGTAATAACTTATGTTTCAGGAATCTCAGGTCAATAGCATTTTGGAGTTGAGTTATTTCACATGTTCCTATGGAATGAAATCTGAGGATTATCACCCTCCTTTATTCCATGTTCTTTTTTTTTTTTTGGGTTTTTTGAATTTGATGGTCTCTTTTTGCAATTTTTGTGCTTTTCGCAGAGGTTGTCTGTGAATTTAAAATTTTTCTAAGCATAAACAATAATATTCATTCACCTTTTCATTTTGAGGTACATGCTTCTCTATCATCAAAAGGATTGCTATAGTTAATAAAAACATCCTATCTACTTGATGTTGTTGTCTGTGTCACAGATGCTATGGTAATATGCATAAAAGGAAGTGTAATTCCTCATGTCTGTTACTTGAATTATCTAGTACAAATGTAGAAGCTGCCTTTTTGTATCGTGAATGCTCATAACTTCCAATGCTCCCGAAGCCATGAATAAGACTTAACGAGGGGACAAACTCTTGTATGCCAGCTGTACAAAATTATCTCAGCTTAGAATCAGATGCACTCCATTTTGGAAAAGGTTTTACAATAGGCTTTCAAACATCCATATGCATATGTAGTGAATGTTTTTTGAATTCAATGAGCTTAAATAAATTCTGGATGGTATTCTAAGTTCTTCATGAAAATATTTGCTCACTGTTGGTATGGTTTCCTAGAGGTTTTCTTAAAATATGATAAAACAATATGTTTTATTCTTACTCTTTTGTGCTCTTGCTTTGATATATTTGTTAGTGGTAGTGCCTAGTGGATGTTTCTTGTGTAAGCTTTGATTGAGCTATTGTGGGTGAAGTATCTTGCGATCATTTTTTCTAATATTCTCTCCAACGTATCATATTTCTGTGTATGTTTGGGTGTTGAATTCTTCTACTGTGTTAACATTTTCCTGATGTACTATGCTGCAAACGGGATCAACAGGGATATGGGCCATTTTAAAGAACAACGAAATGCTCACTTGGCCAGAGAAAGTAAAATTTGCAATTGGGCTCCTGCCAGCGATGGTTGGTGGGCAAGCATATGTTGAGGCCCAAGATGGATTAAGCGTCCAGGAGTGGATGAGAAAGCAGGTGATCTTTAACAGAAAAAAATCAATACCATTAACATTGAAATTAACACTAAAATAAACAAGTTAGCTGCTAGGCATAGGATGTTATCTAATTTGTGACTGTTTTCTGAGTTTACTTAAGAGATGATCTTGCTGGGCAATCAAATCAGGAGAGGATTATTGAGACTTGAACATGAAAATAAAACCTTCTCTCCATACAAAATTAACTTTGAGTTTCTTAAAGATTTTTTACTTTGCCTACCGGAACAAACAATGTCCCATTCTCTAGCTTTTTGTTCTCTATTTTAATCGTGTTGACTATGGATATTCAATCCTGTTAAAGTTGGCTCCTTAAGCTTTTTCCTTTCTATTTGTTAGGGTGTACCCGATCGAGTGACTACTGAGGTGTTCATTGCCATGTCAAAGGCACTCAATTTCATTAATCCTGATGAACTCTCTATGCAGTGCATATTGATAGCTTTGAACAGATTTCTTCAGGTAATATAATTGTCTTTCCCTAAACTTACCCACTGTTTATATATGAAAACTTCATTCATCTACAGGAATACAGTTTAGTAATGGAGCTATTTAGAGTTTTTATTACATTCAAGTAGACTTGATTTCTTACCTCTTTATACATTAGAATTATCACATATAAAAATTTCAGAGAATTGAGCTGCCAGATATCATGTTGCTTGCTTAAACTCATTGTTGCTAGATTTTCTGTTAGTGTTTCAGAGTCTATTTGCCCCCTTTTTCATATTTGGTTTTATGTTAGTTGCATATGTGCTATAAAATGTACCTGCGCAGCTATCAATCTAATTCTGGTTTTATTTCAACTTCAAAAGCCTCCTGAATATCTAAGCAATAAATCAAAATTTCAAGTTGTTTGTCATTCTAAGCTGTTTAGGCTTTTCTACTAACAGAATCATCTGGTTATGGTGCGTACCATTTTTATCTATAATTCATTTATATGTAATAGATATTTTTCCACACTTTTGTATAAATGTTTCTTTTCTCTGTGCTTTTTTACCAGATTACTTGTTTTGAGCTGACAGGAAGCTTGCATCACGTTTTATTGTATTTCTTGTATGTCATCTTAGAATTACGATATTTATTGTTTGTAATGGTGTCAACAAATGTAGATGAATTGTGGTTAAACATGAGTATTTTTATTTACTGTCGTGTGCTACTCAGGTCAATTAGGATGCACACATATTTCATATCAAATTGCTTACTCAAAATTATAACTAGTAGTTACATTTGGTTGGATTAAATATATATCTCTAATTGCTTCACATAGGATTATCTAGACCATGTTTATCATGAGTTGAAATAACTGGAAAAGAACTGTGTTTGACCTCCTATTACACAGGTTTATTGTGGTTGTTATACCACGTGCATAAGAGAGTGAGAGAGTAGCGAGTTTGTTGCATGGCTGGCCTTAGTAGCTAGTTAGTATAAATAATGTAATGATGGGAAGAATGAGTTAGTTAATTTCTAAGAGAATTCTAGTGAGCCTTAGGCTAGGAGAGAGCAGGCACTCTCGAATTTGTCTGCAAGTTATCCTGTAACTTGACATTTATTGGGTTACAATTAATAGAACTTCAGTGACTTGTCATCTTGAAAGTATCTAACAAATTGGTCATTGACAGGAAAAACATGGTTCAAAAATGGCATTTTTGGATGGCAATCCTCCAGAGAGGCTCTGCAGGCCAATCGTTGATCATATTCAATCACTGGGTGGTGAAGTCCGGCTTAACTCACGTATAAAGAAAATAGAGCTTAATAATGATGGAACAGTTAGGAGTTTTGCATTAAGTAGTGGTGATAGTATTGAAGGAGATGTATATGTGTTTGCCACTCCAGGTATATCTAATAGTTTTCAGTTCATTGTCTTTGCTATTTTGTGATCACCCTTTCTCTTATATTGTTGATTTTACATGCTTCAATCAGTTGATATCCTGAAGCTTCTTTTGCCTGATGACTGGAAAGAGATTCCTTACTTCAACAAATTGGAGAAATTGGTTGGAGTTCCTGTTATTAATGTTCATATATGGTTAGTTATGGATTCTGTCATCATTAGTTATTATAAAAAAAAAAGGGCCTCCCCTCTCTCTTTCTCTATCTCCCCATAACAATAACCACGCTGATTTGGAAGATTTGTTTGTCAACATTATTGCTAGGAATTTATTGCACTCAACAGAATGGTTTTGCTAACAATTTAAAGCATGTATGTTGAATTTCCATCAATCTAGTTTAATCAGTTTCTCTGCACTTTCAAATCTAACCATGATTTGCATTAACTTTAATTTGGATTTTGTAGTCATCTGATATTATGTAACTTCCACTGAGAGTTTAATGTTTTTCGAGTGCCTACTGATGCAATTCATCCTTATAACAGGTTTGATAGGAAGCTGAAGAATACTTATGATCACCTACTTTTTAGCAGGTGTTGCTTCCGTAATCATTGCTGTTTAACTTTCCAAAACGATCCAACATTTTTTGTTTTCTTACCTATTTAGGACCAACAAGTTATCATTTTCTAAGTTACTTTTGTGATTTCATGTGGAATAATTAACCTGAGATTTCCAAAGGAAGTTATCCTTCATTCAGGACTGGTAAAAAATTGAGCTTCTATTTAGCTTTTAGGTCCATGGTAATGAGATGATTGACTGTGAGGAAAAGACTAGCAGATTGGGAAAACTGATTGTTCCAGTTGCTAACAACTTGCAGTTATGACCACAGAATGAAGTGTACAATTGTGTTTTGGTTAGGTGGACTTTCTCACCTCTACTAATGGATTACTATGTAAAAATGAAATGGAAGTCCCTGCAAATTGTTATCAAAGGATTCTTTGGACATGGAGTTACAAATCTTTGTTTTCCTCATCTTTTCTTGGTCTAGCTGAAAATCTTCATCTCCATCTACTGTAGTTGCTTCATCTTATGATATTGTAATGTTCTGCTTTTATGATGTGCAGAAGTCCTCTGCTTAGCGTGTACGCTGACATGTCTGTAACATGTAAGGTAATTTCCAATTCAATCATGACTTTACTGTAAAGATACACATTATGCTCATTTAGTTCATGTCCTTCAGAGATCATGCTTCATGTTGGTTGTCACCATCTAGGTATTCCCTTGATATATAGGATCCTGAAGTTCATTAAATTAATTATCCACATGATACGTTGAACAGATTTTGTTAGGGATTATATGAGCTCATCCTTCAGCTTTTTTGATGATACAACTGTTGATTTATTATCATGTAAAATACAACAACACATTTTATTGTATTTACTGCCGTGATTTCCAGTTAGGACGTTGTGTTTTACAGTTGAAATTAGGATCATCACACATTCATAATTGTGGAGATCTAAGGTCTGTCCATGGAAAGATTTATGGAAATTGATCATAGTCCCCAGCTCACTTATCTCTGTGTAATGCAGGAATATTATAATCCAAACCAGTCTATGTTGGAATTAGTTTTTGCTCCTGCAGAAGAATGGATCTCATGCAGTGATGCAGAGATTATTGATGCTACAATGAAGGAATTGGCAAAGCTCTTTCCTGATGAAATTGCTGCAGATCAGAGCAAAGCAAAAATTCTCAAGTACCATGTTGTTAAGACACCAAGGTCAGTCAAAAAACGATCCACTTAGAAACTATTGATTTAGAATACTTGAGCTTCAATGGACACCTAAGAACCTTATTCAAGTGTCTCTCTCCGTCTATCACTTACACGTACAAAGATGCTAAAAGTAACCTTTTAGCTTGTGAAATATGTTACTTGGAGAAAAAGAGGTACTAATTGATTTGTTTATGAATTAAAGAATTGTGAAATGTGTGTCAGTAGATTTGTTTAAATGGTAGAATAATTTGGAAGGTAAAGACCTACATATAACTTGACATATGACTTGAAAATAGAATAGTTTCAGATAGTAAAATGTCAATTTACTTTTTGCATTCTCTCATTAATTATAACGTTAACTTTGCCTGTTTCTTTGTTTTGTGGTTGTCCTAACCTCTAACAAATGTATCAGATCCGTTTACAAGACTGTTCCAAATTGTGAACCGTGCCGTCCTGTTCAAAGATCTCCTGTACAGGGCTTCTACTTAGCCGGTGATTATACAAAACAAATGTACCTGGCTTCAATGGAAGGTGCTGTGTTATCAGGAAAGTTATGTGCACAAGCAATTATACAGGTATTTGCTGTCTGCATTTAATTATCTGTCCGTTATGCCAGTAACTAGGGAATTAATAACATTACTTAGCTTGTATATGAAATTTTCCAAGTCATTATATTACAATCAATGCAAAAGGTTGGCAATAAGAAAAACTGCAAGTCTTGAAGCATAATATGTTCGTTGATGCAGGATTATGACAGCCTTATTTCTCGGGAACAAAGAAAGTTGGCGGAGGCAACTATCAGTTGAAGGCTAGTTTTTAAAGTTATGTGATTTTTGAAAGGAATATGGGGTCTAAGAAAGGTGACAGACACATTACAAGGAGTAAATCTCTCTCTATTAGAGTATCTTCCTAATACCTTAAGGTATCTTAGGTAGGATAAGTATCCATTAAAATCTTTTCTACCTAGAGAATCTTGTGGTGCTTAAATATCTAACAGCAACATTAAACACGGAGCTAAGGTATGAAAGTTATACACTAAACAATTTAATTTACTATAATATTTCATTGGATTAATTAATCCTTTTATTATTTTTTGTTAATTATAGGGAGATGTAGTGGTACCTTAATTTAAAAACTGGATGTCGAGCATGATTGTTAATGATTCTCGGAGAATTTAACGTCCCTAAGTTTAGTAAATAACAAAAGCATAACTCATCTTCCCATCAATAGAAGTGGATTTCTAGAAGCTCTTGAAGGGTTGCTCAAATTTGAATATATTTTCAAAAATTTCAAGCAACATAAAGAAGCTATATTTAGATGAGACTACGATAAACAGGTACCTTCGTTGTCAACTGAACTCCTAAGCAAATTAGAATACTTAAGGATGGAAGATTGTATAACTTCCATCAAGTGTCTCCAAATTATATGCCCATAATTGTAGATCACTAAAACAAATATGGACCCTCATACAACTACCCCTTGACTCACAAATAGAACAAAGATGGCCTCAGAGAAGTTTCCATTTATGGAATTACTTAAAGTTGGACGAAGATGAATGTTAGGCAATAGTAAATGCACTATTGAGGTATTATACAGGAACTCAAACGTAGAAACTATCGACAAGTAATTCTTTATGTTTCTTTCTTTCTTTATCTTGGTCTGGATAACCATTAATTTGATTTGAAATTTTTATTGTTCAGACATATTTTGACAATCCAAGAAGTAGAATATCATAGTGGGTCAAGTATCAAAGCATGGGTGATTCCATTCAAATCCATCTGCCTTCTCATTAGTTTAATCATCTTTTTATAGGATTTGCTTTCTACCTATGCCCTACATACGATTGCTATTTTGGAGTAAGTCACCATTTCTCCTCCTTTGGTAATATAGGAATTTGCAATCTTACATATGATTTCTATTTTGGAGACGGTCATCATTTCTCCTCCTTTGGTACAATATACGGTTCACTTCACAAAGCAAATAAAGAACATATGTTAGTCTTAACCAGTACTAAAAAGCTCCGTGCATGGGTACGTGGCCATGGTAACTTTAAAGAGGATGTAGCCTTTTTTAAGTTCATCATGTCTAACTATATAATCAAAAAGTGTGGGATCATTCCATTGTACGGCCAAGAAGATCAAGATGAATTACGTACGTCACACATTTAAATTTCCTACTCCAGTGTCCATGGTGAACATAGAAGAAGTTGAACGAAATGAAGTCACTGGTGAACATAGAAGAAGTTGAACGAAATGAAGTCACTGCTTCAAGTTCAATGCTCCCACTAGGTGGTGGAACAGAGGCAACTTCGTAGATGGTTATGTATTTTTCATGTCATTAGTTCCAACTTATGCCATTAGCAGACCTTTGAATCATTTGTTTATGTTTCTAGCAACCATGAGCAAACTTTATGTAATCAGTCTTTTAATTTTCTAGTTATCACATTTGCATCTATTTTCTTGAAAAGGTCATAAACACAACCAAAAGGGAGTCTTAAACAAGCATATCAGTTTTAAGAAGCCATAACTTTCAATTTGAATAAGAACTTTCAATTTGAATAAGAGTTATGATATGTACTATATATATCAATAAGAGTGCTTTCTGAACCTGTTGACTGTGAAACCACGATTTAATTTGATCTTTTCAAGTAGAAGTTTTTGTTTTCATGTATCGTGTTATATTCTTGTGATTGATTGTACAATAATAATTGCTTAGTCTTACATATTAATGATATAAGATCTTCAAGATGGATTGTACATATGAAGACAAAACAATCACTTGGGCTTCCTGCAAATCTTTCTTTCAAAGTATCATCTCCAACTTCTCTAAAAATAGTAAAAAGCTGATTCCTTGCATGACTTGCAGTTGCACTTGTGAATCTATTCATTCTCTTGTTCAAAGTCAATACTCCTCTAACCGTCAACTGCTGGTTATATTGAATATGTTACTTATTATGTATGACTTGTCAAATGATTTCATGTCCTGCTATAACTCCCTTGTTTTTGCTTTTCGTTTATGTTCTTGCTGACTCATTGCATGAAAACTTCAAGAAGTTGCAGATGTACACAACGGCAGATGTGTGACTACAGTGACTTTAGAACATCAATTACTTCTAGACTAAGCTAAGGATGGCAAATGAGTGGAAATCAATGGTGTCTATTATCTGCAACATCATTTTTAATAACTAAATTAAAATAATATCATTTTTTTCAAATTCGATTTAATTTGAGTTAATCCCAACTAGTTCTTATTATCATTCTAAAACCCGCAGATGAAAGAAGCACTAATATTTGTTGCACTTAATTTTTATCCTATAATTTTAATGATCACGTTTTAATTTAATATTATTTGTATCTTATTTTATATTTATTAAATCTTAATTATATTTAAAATTTACTAATTACTTTGGATTAGTACAAACCAAAGTTCACATGATAAAGATAGTAACTGATATGCTATATTGCTACAACGTTAACAGAAAGAATGAGAATGAATTATATTCGTGAAAAATTAAAATTTCAAACATTTATTACTATTTTTTAAAGTTTGATCTAAAATTACAAATTTAGTAAATTTTGAATTTTTTAAATTAACTCTAACATTAATCAGATTTAAATTATATTTTTAATTAAATTAAGGTTAACCAATATAAAATAAAATTATATTCATAATAAATTAAGTATAATTAAAATATTAAATTTTATATATCACATTATATACATGTATTAAAGTGAAATTTATAACTAATAAAAAATATATGTCATATTTGATTTCAAATTTAACTGTTTATATAGTTTTTCTCAAAAAAAATAACTTTTATAAATATTATTATTTATTTAAAATATTATTATTTATTATAAAAATTGATGTTTTAAACAATTGTTCTGGTTTTGCTCGCCATAACAGTATTTACAAACTGGGTTGGATCTTGTTCGTTTTAGAAGCCGGATCCATAACCTTCTCTAATCTCTAAGAAATGGATTTTCTCAACAAATAAAAAAAAAACCCTAAGAAATGGAGATTTCCAAAAGCTTGAGGGTGGAATTACTAATTGAGTTTAATTGCAGCTATTCAAACGTCCAACCTATATCTCACCATAATTTACTCAAAATTTTACGGTTTTATTATCTTAATATATATTTAATAAAATGTAAAAATATATTTTTATATTTAACGTTAAAAATATATTTTTATATTTAACGTTTACCTCTAATATTTTGAAAAGCTCAAATTGAATTTCAACGTTTTTAAAACATTCAAACAGACTGTAGGTTAATAAAAAATTTAATGGGTTAACTTTTCATCAACTAAATGATAGTTAATATTAACATAAAATTATTTTTTATCAGTAGAGCTTTTTTTTAGTTAGACTTATACCAATAAAGTTTTTGTTAGTAAAGCTTTTTCTTTATAGAATTTTTATAAGAAGAATTGTTTTAAGAAGACAGTTGATTGTTCGACCATCATTTAAAAAAAGTTTTTAAAAAGAGTTTCATATAGTAGAGTGTTTGATAACATAAAAATAAAAAATACTTTTAATTTTAACTATATTTTATTTTGTAATAAAAATTATTTATCCATATCAATATTATTTAAAGTATATTAAACAATATATAATGGACAATATATTAATTATTATATATTTTTAAACCATATGAAATATAAATGAAAGTATATCTAACCAAATATTTTTAATGGATTATAACATAAGTAAAACTAATATAAAAAATAAATATTAAAATATATAAGTCAAATAATATTATATAAATCTCAAAATAAATATCAAGTTAAGTAAATGTGAAGATAACTTTGTAGATATTGTGAAAATTATATGTAAAATATAAGGATAAAAAGGATTAAAAAATAAACTCATTAATTGATCTGAAAAATCTACCCAAAAAGTCATTTGAGATGTTTTTTGAGAAGTTCTAAATTTAAACTTCTTAAAAAACTGTATTTTAACTGCCAAAAATATCATATCTATTAAAAAATATTTTTATTTTACAGTTAAGTATTTTTGTAGAAGATTTTTGTCTTAGAGAAAAATGTTTATTCAACTCTCAGAGTCCATCAGACTTAGCTTTAGAAAATCACTTTTTTTTTTTTTTTAATAACTGACATTTGATCAAGAAAGCTAAAAGAAGTGACGTGGCAACCATGCAATTGCAAGCACATCTGTTCCTCAGATGACTCGCACGTAGGACGTTTACACGGAAACACAGACACACGAGTAAGAATGTTTTCCCAGAAAATAACGTATTTTCTTGTCCTGATGAAAAATCAAGTAAACCTTCCCTCATCTTCCTCGTTCAGAACTTATTGACTCTATTGTTTATTACAACAATTGTAAGATTAAGATTTATCTTTATTCCTCGGAACTGGTCCAAGTTCGTGCCACCTTCTTGGAAAACTCCCCTTCAAATATCTCCAATCCCGCCATTGTTATCTTCATGTTCCCAATGTTGAGCCAAGTTCACTCCCTCGCTTTAATAGCAAGCAAAAACCTCTCTTTTTAGTTTTCAGGAATCTCCTCTTTTAACGCCAAATCTTGCACTTCCGTACACCACCATGTTCCATCTCCTCATACCAAGGAAAATACGTATCTGTGTAGATGAATTCTGTGTGCTATAAATATGGAAGTCCATCCACCTGGATCCCGTAGGTCTAGCTCCTTCATTGTGAGCTTTTTTCTTCATCTATCGCTTCGTTTTTCTTGCCCTTTTCTGGGTTCTCTTTACCGTTACTATATAGTTGCATATATATCACATCAGTAAGATGGCTGAGATATATGTAAACGATAGGAGATTAAATAAAACCCCAGCAAAGAATAACAAGAAGGGTCATGGTTTCACAAGGAAATGTGCTTCTTTGATCCAAGAACAACGTGCGAGGATCTATGTTCTTCGTCGCTGCGCCACCATGCTCCTTTGCTGGTACATCCATGGAGATGATTAGATGGCTAGCGGGGGAGTATTTATTTCGTGTCCTTGTTTCGTTGGTCCATTAATATGTATCTTTTTTTTAATGCTTTCAGCTTTCTGTATGTGCTAGGCCGGTCTGGTTATGGTGTGCCTTATTATCCAAATCTCTCCTCAAAGTGTCATTAAATTCTTTTTTGACCTATTTGGTATAATCCAATGGGTTTGTAGACACTGGAGAGCATGGATATATAACTATATAAGCCAGGCTTTTGCTTATATACCAGCAAGAAATGAAGTTTTTTATTTCTGAAGGAGTGCCGATTGCAGCGAAAGCTGCATACATACGTAATTTCTGTGTTACCCTTCGTTTTTCTTTTTCTTGTTTGGTTCCTACTCGTCAGGAATTGCGGACCAGTACTAGGAGCAATTCGCGTACATCAAAAGGGGAAATAACCCTTTGTACACCAAATAACTTTCAAGTTGGGTGTTGTACTGATGCTATATAATATGCAAATGTCAGGTATTTCTCTAATCATCTTGGCAATTCTCTGTTTGTTGTAAGCTAACGGAGACAAGTTTGTATGAAATGTTTTTACAACACAGTAATTGTAAGAAACTGCAAATGACAAAAAGAGTTGCGACTCGTTGCATATCCTTGAATTATTACACCGAAACACATTATTAGTATTATTCGGTAAGACGATTTTAGAAAACAGTTGTATAAGAGAGAACTTCGACAGAAGAATATAGGGAATGTGAATTCGACAAGAGCACACGACATCTTCCAAGACCAGGAACTAAGGGTCAGACAAAGCTACCTGAACTTTGGAATTTCATATATCCGATTTAATAGCATGTTCGGAGTAAAATTTTTGGCAGAAGAGATTATGGCACCTATGCAAAATTTTGAAGGGATCATCACACAAAGCACAGAAAGCTCCCATGACAAGGCACTTTCATTTTCTCTATATCACTCGCAATATAAAAGAATGTTTCATACTACAAAAATGCATTCAAATGAAAATCAAGAGACAAATAATATACAGTTATGATTCCTAAATGGGGTAAAACGTTCAGGGACAAGGATAAATATGCAGGCTTAATAGTATCATTCAAAGCAACTCATAATGACACAATGGAACCAAACTGAGATAGACGCTGAAAATTTGTCAATATGTAGAATTAGAAGACCTCATCAAGAACAACAGGAAAATCTGCCTTGAGTTTGCTTTCCGCCACCATTGTTAACGAGGCTTACCCTGTTGACAGTTAACTCAGCTTTGTATGAATCCGAATTAAGGACTTTCCTGCTGACATTGTTATAGATTTCACGGATGACAATCTCAAAAGCTGTTTTAACATTGGTAGAATCCAGGGCTGATGTCTCAATAAAGAATAATCCCTCTGATTCTGCAAGGCTTTTGCCTTCTTCCACACTTATTTCCCTGATGCTTTCCAGATCACATTTATTCCCCACAAGCATCCTTGCCACCGTAGTATCCGAATGAGCTGCATTACATTTTCAGTAATGTTTGCAAAACATTATAAGTAACCAAGAAGCGAAAAGGATAAAACAGAAACAGACATAATGCTGAAGGAATCAACAAGACGGACAACTTCCCTACATTCTTCAGGACATCCTGGACATCTAATGTTTAAGTGGGGTTCCAGAAGCAAATATTAGACTTTAGGACAGTTTTTGTGACAAGATGTCACGACTTTGGACGAAACTTCTTGTGACAAAAACCACAATACGTTTTGCTTGTATTAAATATCCTTTCGAACTTCAGTGGACTTTCTTGTCCACTAATACATGACCACAAAATTTTCTATAAAAAAGATGTGTGAAAGTATAAATGTATGTGAAAATTATACCACATAGGCACATATAAACATCAGAATTGCAATTGTTAAGTGTTCCAAAGGGTAGGTTCAGCCGCTCCTCATTTCCATATCCATTGTCAATATCAAAGATAAGATGATTTTTAACAGAGAGATAATTCCCAATTCCTTCAGCATCATTACAAAGTACTATTTTCCTTAGAAGGTTGAAACAGATCTTATCATCCGTTTGAAACAAAATATAGGCTGTGAGATTGTCAGGATTGGCCTGCATAGCTGTTGCCAGGTCTACTTATAAAATGTGCAACATTTTTGGGAAGATGAGTACAGCTAAGATTCATTGGCAATGTTGGGCTGAATTGGGGACAATGGATACTAAAATTTTAATACTGCGTTACGATCTGAAAAAAAAAAGAGAAAAAAAACCATCTTCTCCTATCTTTGCAAGTCTTAATGGAAAGTAGTTGCAATGGGGTAGTCAGTCTTTTTGCAAAATGCTAACAAAGATTCCTCAAAGTTCGCATTTTTAGTAGGCTTCTGCATTAACAATCACCACTTTCCGAAAATTAAACCAACATCAAAAAAATCTGTCAGAACAAAACTCCAAATTCCATCAATTTCCCACAAAATGACAAAATAGAAAAGCAAAAAGTGGCCAAGCAAGATAAATTTGGCAACGGAAAACAACTTAAAAGACTTACTTTTGAGCTCATCGAGCCACCGAGTAACGCTTTCGAAAGTGGATCGGCGGCTAATATCATAAACAACAAGGGCACCGACAGCTCCTCGGTAATAAGCAGAGGTCACAGCCCTGAACCTCTCCTGTCCGGCGGTGTCCCAAATCTGAGCCTTAACTTCTTTTCCATCAATATCCATGCTCTGGGTCTGAAACTCCACCCCAATAGTGGCCTTGGAGTGAGGATTGAACTCGTTTCGGGCATAACGGGACAGCAAGTTAGATTTGCCAACAGCAGAGTCACCGATGATGACAATCTTGAACAAGTACTCCTCTCCTCCCTCGTCCTCCGACGAAGACATTGTGGTGTCTTTGGGAGAACGCAAAAATTACCCTTTTAGGAGAAGGGCGTAAATGGAGTTTATGGTCCCCGAAACTTTTGCTTTGGCGCTTTAAAGATTATAGCTTTTAGGTCTAATCACGGCTTGAGTTGGGCGGGGGAGAGATAGAGAGAGACAGAGCAGAGGCAAATGAACAAAGACTTCACTATAGTGGACCTGGCTGCGGACATGCAAAGTAATGAGGAGTGGTGTGGGACCCACTATTCAGTACTTCCGCCGCTATCTCCAGTCGTCTTGTGTTACGCGCCATCGCTAAACTAATATCGGAGGCAAAAGTCAGTACGCTAGCATTAATCATTATACGGAAAATTGTCAAATTCAGTTTTATGTTTTAATTTAAATTGTTGAATATATGATTTTAAATATATTTGAATAAATTCAAGATAAGATTATTGTATTTTTATCATTACAAAAAGTAATTTATCAATTATTTCAAGATTTTAATTTTATTAATTATTCCAAGATTTTTTTTCTCACTTTCAATTGTCATACTTATTTTAATAATATATTTTGTAATTATTTTACCTCATAGTAAATATATAATTCCTATAAATAAATTAAATTAATCCGAGAGAGGGTGTCTTTAAAAATTGAGAATAGATTTGATATTTGAAAATATTTATGAATAATAGTTATGCAGTTCTTACAGTTTCAAAATAATCAAACATCATGCTTTGCTTGTCGGAATGTGACGAGGAGCGTGACAAAAGGGGTTGAAGGAGCGCGTGAGGCAATGACGCTAAAGGGGAAACACGCGTAAACATCACATAGTGGCACCGCTCAAAGAGAGTGCGAAACTTCACGGGCCCATCCTCAACCCATTTATGACCCTCCCGATTATTCTATTTCTATATCCATTTCCTATATTTCTCACTAAAGCGTTCGATGAACAAAACTTGGGCCGGGTCGGGTTTAAACTTGTTTAACCGTCGCATTTTCATTGAATTATTATAAAATCCGATTTTAAAAATTTAAAATTATTTAATTATGGTTATTCATGTTTTAATTTTTTAAATAATTTTTGTAATTAAAAATTAATTAATTTTATAAATTGACTTAATTCTAATTAAATATCTTAAACTTTATTTTTTTTAATCTTTCAATATAAATAAAATATCAATTATTTTTGATATTTATATTAGAGTAAAAATTAAAAATAAATCAATAACCGTACAACAGAAAATTACATTAAATTGATAGCAAAGTTTGTACATTTAAAAGAAAATAAAGCAGATAAAATGGGATTAGAGTAGGAACGGGCACGACCATCTTGTATTTGTGGTCAAAGAAGTGACACTTGGAATACTGGCACTCTTCACAGTTCACATCAATCTTCTTCCGTCTTCTCTAGTCCAATAGCTTCTTGGCTTCCATGGAAACCATTCACGTACACTCTCACTTTCTCAGCCATTTTCCTCATAAACCCACCAAAACCATGCTAATGTTAACTGCAATACAAGGGTCAGTCAGACTACCTTCTTTCTCTCATCTCTTCTGCACCTACACTCGTTTTTCCTTTTCTTCTACTATAAAACCTCCTCGACCAGTTACTGCCCATTTCAATTCTTTAAGAAGTGCCAACAACTTCTCTAGGTTCTCTGTCTTCACTGCCAATGTTAGTGATGCCAAAACTGTGAACTCCAACGACACAGCCAACCCAGAAGTCGTTGAGAGCTCGCTTGATGACATGCGACAAGCTCGGGTGTGTTGCATTTTTGCTACTATTGTTTTTAATTTGCCGTTATTTTATGTTGTGCGTTCCTGGTTTAGTGACTGAGCGTACTTGCATTGATACAAAGGGGACTCAAAAAGGCATGCTTTTCTAAAGTTGAATCTTTTATGTTTTATCGGAAACTAATTAGCTAACGAAACCTTTCAACTTAGGACTTCTAAATTGTGCATGTGGCTCTTGCAAAGTCATAAAATTATCTTCTTTAACCAACTTGTATTCCGCAAATAAGTTTTCCCTTCGAAGTTGTTCTGCAAAGTTTGATCTGATTTGACGAAGTTGTGTAATCTAACACATTCTGCTAATGGAAAGAAGTAGAGGTCTGCTGATTGGGAGGCGATAAGAGCTTACCTGGAGAATGGATCCATATTTGAGGGCAGGGTTGAAGGGTGCAATGCTGGTGGACTGCTGGTTCGGTTTTATTCTCTTCTGGGTTTTCTTCCATTTCCGCAGCTGAGCCCATCTCACACTTGTAAAGGTACTTTTGAAATGGTTTCTTGACTTCCATGATCTCAACTCTCCCCTCTCTTTAATTTAATTGTTTTGGAGCCAAAATAGTAATCTTTTATTTGATTAGTCTATAGTTGTAATGCACAGTTATGCAGGTCGAATTTTTAAAAGGAAATATCTTTACTTATAATCACTGATTAGAACTTTATATTTTATTGTTTTTGGCGAATAAAGTCCTAGAGTCCTGCTTGTTTTGCTTCTTTGGACTGTTTTCTTCTATTCTACTAACCTTTATTGGAGTTGGTGAGCAAATGGGGTTTGATATTCACTGCATGGCTAGAGTTTAGTTACTGGTAGTTATATTGTCATGGTCCTGTCCGATAGAAGTAAAATAGAAACGGAACAAATAAACAAATGACGAGGAGAATTACATGGCAATTGACAGGAGTTGTATGCTGCTCTGCATTAGTTAACAGATATATAATAAGGACATCATAATCCTTGAATTTAAGATTCAAAATTTGAAGAATACCATTGAACGCAATGGATGTTAAAGGCTCCTCCTACAGGGTTCAAATCCTCTTCATGCTTTCCCAAAGTACAAAAGCTTGATGTTGCAGATGTTAACTTCTCATCGGGATAAATTCACTTTCAGTTTTTGCCAACCATTTTGTTTTCTCTCATTATTTCTGTAGTGGAATTACTTCTTGTGCCTTTGCTGTTCCAGTTGCTCATAACATTATTCGTTGTCATTGTAGGCAATCTTTCCAATAGTGGAATTTCTTTTCCATTTCTTGATGTTTCTTTATAATTTTCTCACATATTTAGAATTCCTTATAGTGTTTTCTTAGAAATAGACCATAATTAACCAATTGTATTTTTTTTTTCCTCCCTTCTTCTTCTCTCATTTTTGCTATTTCTCTTCATGTAGCACCCCAAAAAAGCATCCATGAGATCGCTGAAGCTTTGACTGGAACCCTTATTCCTGTGAAGGTAGTCAAGTTTTCCATTACATCATCTTCAAGTTATCTGGTATTGAATGTGATAAGAACTTTAAACCTTGAGTATGCATAGAAGTTTTTAACTTAATGGTACAGTAATTTGATTGTTGAATTCAACTTAGTGGATATTAGTTGCTTAATCAAGAGGGAAGAAGATTGGAATATCTTCTTCTTTAACGCTAAGAACAGTACGCAAATGCAGAAAGTAGATGAAAGAGTAAGGGAGGCTAAATTGAGTTGGGAGGGGTGATCAAGCTCATCCTAAGTTGATTTTTGCTGTAATTTGTGTTAATATTGGGAAAATGGAGAAAAATAAGCCCCGTGGCTGATCCCAATTATAATTTTGTGTTGAGTTGAAGATCCAGAAAGAAGTGGAGCAAGTCCTTAAAACATAAACTAGAGTTAGCCTGTTGTACAGATAACTTAACCCCTTTTCATGTGCACTTGAAATTTCAATGATCGAATTGCTTGTTGGTCAATGAGATATTGGTACCTGTATTTTTTCTCTACATATGGATCCTTCTTTGATTATTTTTCTTTTGTTTTATTAAGATCATTGGATGATTGTTATTTGATTTTTAATAACTAGGTTATCCAAGCAGATGAGGAGAATAGGAGATTAATATTTTCCGAAAAGGAAGCTGTCTGGACAAGGTTTTCTGAGAAAATACAAGTGGGTGATGCATTTGTAGGAAGGGTGGGCGCAGTAGAAGATTATGGTGCCTTCGTTCACTTGCGCTTCCCTGATGGTATCTTGCATTTA
Source organism: Erythroxylum carthagenense (assembly GCA_026413575.1). Lineage (NCBI taxonomy): Eukaryota > Viridiplantae > Streptophyta > Magnoliopsida > Malpighiales > Erythroxylaceae > Erythroxylum > Erythroxylum carthagenense. The sequence goes on along the minus strand of JANZLD010000005.1, from coordinate 12,800,293 downwards.
TGTGATGTATATGGGGTGTGTGTATAGCTATATTATATTTATGCATGTATGCTTATGTAATTTGGAATCAGATTTGTGTAGTGTAAGAGTTTTTAGTTGTGTCTAAAATACTACAGGTCAGTATCATCTCACTGGGCTAGTACATCTCTCGGAGGTTTCATGGGATCTAATTCAAGATGTGCGTGACATCCTAAATGAGGGGGATCAAGTGAGAGTCAAAGTTATAACCATTGATAGGTTGGTTTATTTGCTTGATGTCCTGAAGTTCCTGCTTTTTACCCAAACAAATGTAGTTATTATCCAATACAAGATAAATGGACAGCATGGTTTCATGAAATTAATCCATATTTGTCACTTGGACACTGGGGAAACAGAAAGCAAGTTTTGATGCAGATAAATAAAATATCCATCATATAAGTGCTTCCCAGGCAAACATACTTTTTGGTTTTCATGTTTTATTTTTGTTTTATGAATACTTGTGATCAATCTGATGTTTGTTAGAATGGTTGTTTAGTGCAATCAAGTATATCTTTTTCAATTAGAAAATTAATGCAGGCACAGGTCTAGGATTGCTCTATCAATCAAACAATTAGAACAAGATCCATTGCTAGAAACTTTGGACAAAGTAATTCAACAGGTCTGTAATATGATGAAAAGTTCAAATCTTTTCTCCACAGGGATAAGGTAATGTTGTAGTTTAATGCAACAATTCAAATTTGCAGGATGGATCAGTTGGATCTGATTCTTTAGGTTCGAGTGAGAGCAGCACAATTGAGCCACTTCCAGGACTTGAAGAAATAATTCAAGAGTTGCTGCGTGAAGATGGGTAAGATATTGTCATTTCATATTTTATGGTTTCTTTTATCATCTTCTTTTGGATAGGAAAATATCTGATTGGCAATCAGAAAGAAAGAAAAATAGACAATAGGAAAGAGGATGCAAATGAACAGGGTAATGCCTTCCAGCAGCGCTGAGATGTCAAAAAATCATACACTCTTAATGAAACTGAATTCCAAGTTCAGCACAAATTCTGCAGCAATAGGTTATGTAAACAAAGAGCGATTCATAAATTATTTCATTGCTTATCCTATTACTCCCTAATTAGTACAAACATATAGCAACTATGTGGGTCAGTGCCTTCTTTCTATTCAAAATGCTCCTGAATTTATTACAGAAGAAAGCTAGGTATGATTTTGCCAAATTTCCTGGCAAATCCTTTGATTCCCTGATATGTACTGGCCAATATGAAACTTGATGTTTTAACCAAAATGGTTTACTCTCGTTTTTGCTTCTCACCCATATTAGATTTGCTAGGTCCACAATGATTTTGTGTCTTTTTGAACCTTATCTGCATCTATAATGTGTTCTTCAGTCATCTGTTCTATTTCTAGCTATCATAGGAGAGTTTCTGTCATATATATATATATATATATATATATATATATATCATCCATGTAAGCTTATATTAAGCCAGAGTAGGAAACCATACTCATAAATTGTCACATTATTGTCCAGCATAGATGATATCAGAATCAACAAACAAGGGTTTGAAAAACGAGTCGTGTCACAGGATTTGCAGCTTTGGCTTTCAAATGTAAGTTGATCTTATTTCATAGGTTGACTTTTTCTACAAATTCCATTAAAAATGCTTTATGATATTTTTACATCTTCATCTCTGTAATCGGACAGGCTCCACCTGTGAATAGGAAATTTACCCTCCTTGCTAGGGCGGGAAGGCAGGCAAGCATATAATTGTCTCTCTCTCTCTGTCTCTCTCTTCCTCTCTCTCTCACGGATTTAAAGTTTTCATGATTCAGGTACAAGAAATCCAACTGATAACAACACTTGATCAGGAAGGCATCAAAAAGGCATTGCAGCGTGTATTGGAACGTGTCCCATGACTAATGCAAGTTAATGATTTAATGTTTCTGCTTTCTGGCTGATGAGCATGCTGACACATTATGTTTTTCCTTCCCCTTTTCCCAGAAACTATTGGCATAAACACCATAGCAGGTATATTGAACAGTATGTCGTAGGTCTGGCCATCAATTTTTACAGCTAAGGGAGTTACTATTGTTATTGATATGACAGCAATTCAGTTTCTACATCACACTTCTTAGAATAAGAAATTGGACCCGATGCTTAATTTAGGCTCTGGATTTTCCATGGAATTTTGATTTGAGTGTGTAAAACCAGATTTTCTTTTACATTTTGAGCATAGTTCTTGAGGTATTGATGCCGAATGGAGGGCATGGGTTCGATCGATATATCACGATGGTTTTTCCAAAGTTGTCGTCGGTCAGATCAGTAGGATAGGTCAGCTGAACATGGGGTCAGACAATTTTTGAAAAATGAGCTTGCGGATTTTTTGGCAATTTTTGAAAGGAAAGGCTTCATAAACATAGAGGAAAGGGGTTGTGATATGAAGAGTGCGACATTTTTAATATAAATTTCTTCGCTGGAGTGTGATCAATTATTTAGCATCGAAAGGACGTTTAAGGTACGAAAGCTGGTAAACTAACTGTTAAAACATTACTTTTGAACTTTAACATGTTCATTTTTCATCAATATTATTATTATTTATTTCAAATAGCGTGTATTATGTCACCTTTTAAACAATTACTGTAATACGAACAAATATTATGATTTTTTATCTTAGAAACCAATCTACTATGGGCCTAAGATGAATTATCAAATCTTCCTAATGCGGCTGAATTATTATAAGTACTTAGTCTTTCTTTCATTTATTTGTAAAATTAAATGAAGTTATATGTTAAAATTAAATTAACAAGTTCATATCAAAATAAAGTGCTTTTATAACTTAATTTTTATTAACTACCATCACAAAATGTGTAGAACCAAACGACCTCTTAACTTTTATGTAAACCCAACTATAGTGTTAATGTGGCTGCTACTCTCAAAAACCTTATCCTCTCTTCTCACAATCATTGCTAGCTCACTGCTGTTGCCATCTCGCTGCCATTTCCAGCTTGCTGCACTGCCACGTCAACTCATTCGCCTAACCAGCTTACCACCATACCAGCTGACCACCATGCTAGCTCATCGCCATGCCAGATTGTCATTATCGCCAGCTTACTATCACATCAGCTTGTCTGTCACACTATCGTTGATCTTTAACATACTCCACGTTAAAGAAGGAAACAGACCTTCGCCACAATTGTACGCTGAAACTACAAATTACATTAAAAATACATCTATAGTATTATGGTGATATAAAATTTAAGTACAGAAACCAAAAACAACAACCAAAAAACAGAAGTAGAACCAAACGGTCCCTTAACTTTTACGTAAACCCAACTGTAGTGTTAATGTGGCTCCCACTTTCACAAACCTTGTCCTCTCTTCTCATCATCATTGCTAGCTCACCACTGTTGCCATCTCACTGTCGTTTCCAGCTTGCTGCACTGCCACGTCAACTCATCCGCCTAACCAGCTTACCACCACACTAACTGACCGCCATGCTAGCTCATCGCCACGCTAGATTGTCACCATGGCTAGCTTACTATCACATCAGCTTGTCTGCCACATTATCGTTGATCTTTAACATACTCCACGTTAAAGAAGGAAACAGATCTTTGCCATGACTGTACGCCGAAACTACCAATTACATAAAAAATACATCTATAGTATTATGGTGATATAAAATTTAAGTTTTAGCTAATTTATTAATTTATAAACTATATTATTAATTCAACATATATATTATTTAATAAACTAAAAATTACTTGTTTTTTTTTACTAATTTAATAAATCAAATATGAATTAGTATATGTATTTCTAATCTATTTCTTATCGCTTTAACAAGATTCTTCTTATAGATTTACAACATTTATATTCCATGTAATCTAAAATAACAAATCCAAATGTAAAAAGTGTTGGATGTGGGTCCCTCATATGGAAGGACATCATGTTTATCAATTGCGGCATCGAAATCGGTACCGCATTCTGCATTAGTTGAAAACAGAAGGAAGACAGTTGCATTTGTAGTTGTTTCACGTGGTAGAGTGCCTATATAAGGCACTCTCTGCTTCATATAAAAGGCACAACAAAAACATAGAAGAAAATTAGTGCAAAGCACCATTCTGATGTTAGGAAATATTTTCCTAAAGAGTTAGTGAGTGACAAAATAGTAAGATTGGTATTTTCAGGTCGGGAAATATCTTGAGAGTTACTATTTTGGTTTTATTTCTGTATATCTATTATTTGTAATAGTGGAAGAATTATTCTGAATGTTGTCGGTGGATGTAGCCTAAAGTTATCTTCCATATCTGCTTTTGCACCACTTTAGAATTTGATCGATTGACGTGTTAGTGTAGTTGACAGGGAACAAAGGGATGTCAAGGTCTTCGAATGAGAGGGGCATTTGGAGAAATGAGGCTAGATGGTATTCCAAGGGCCCATGAAAGAAGAGGGGACGACAGTGTCTCAATTTCCTCTTCCGTCGTGGATTGCAAGTTATCTTCCATATCTGCTTTTGCACCACTTTCTTCCATAAGTTCCAGTTGAGAGTAAAATTTTAGGGTTACTTAAACTAGTTTATTAAAAATTTAAAATAAAATTATTCCCATGCAAGAATTTATCACGTGAAAGCTTATTTTTTGATAATTACGTCAACAATATTAATTGGAGAATTAATGAATGATTAATTTTGTAACAAATTAAAAGTTTGAACATTTTAATTCCATTTTTAATAGTTCTGATTAATATTATAAATTAATTAAAATATAGAATTTTAAATATAATTATCCTTATTAATTATTGTGAATTTTTTAAAGTTATATATATATCATGGTTTCATGTATTCTAAAATAGTTGATCGTGTCATAAGGGATAATTGTAAATGTTAGTTGCTTACAAAGAATATATATAGCTTTCTATTTATTTTTAATTTTTCAGGTGAAGAAGTCGTAGATATTGAGCTTAGATGCATAGGAGCGTTTGTCACTTTTCATCTTCCAGAAGGAACATCTTCACTTTTTAGTGCACTTAAACGCAAGAAAGTTTACTTTCATGCAAATCAAACGTAGGCACATAATAATTAATCAGACAAGCTCCATGATGACCATTCATGTTCGGGGTAGGTTTTAAGTTGAATTGTTAGTCATGAGAATAACAAATAAATTTGATCATTGACTGAAAAGAGGGATTTCGTTTGGTTCTCAGAATTTCCAGTTAATTATTCCCTTTTCTCATGAATTTTCACTTTTTTCTTATGTAAATATACAAAAATGCATACAAGAAGTTGTGTTGGTAATGTACTGAGAGAAATGGGTTAGTGCTCGCTTATCTATTTCTCTTTTTCTAAGCAAATTCAATATTATGTGATTATAGCTGACTCGTGAGGGTATCATTTCTTCTCTGCCATCGTTGAAATGTGATTGCTGGAAAAGTCATCGCCAATAATAACTTAATTAAGCCCTACAAATGAGGTAACACGAAAAGTCATCAATATAAAAGTCACCATATGCCAAGATAAACTGCAACCACACATTTTTCTGAAACAACCAGTGTCCATTCATATCATTCAAAATAGTATTAGTGTATCCCCACCCAAAGCATACTAAACGAAGGAGTATATAGACTTTGGCTGTGACATGCAAAGTCAGGGCCGGTTTTACCAGTTTATCTTTGACCGCCGGAATGTTTCTCGTTGGCTTGACTTGTTCATGGACCCAAGTCAGTCAACTTTGGAAAAAAAGAAAGGCGGGATCCAAGTAACTTCATGCTGGACATTGGTACCGCGTTTTCGACTTTAGTACAGACAATGCCTTTGAATTGTGCAGAGTAGTGCCCCGTCCAAGATACGTAATTTGGAAAGAGAGAAAAATTTAGGCATAAAGAGTAGAAGAAAAGGGGAGCACGAGAGAGCTAGCATGATGTTTCCATTACCGATTCCTGTCAGCTTGGTACTATGCTTAACACAGGTACTTGCAGTGTCTGCAAAATTCACAAAGCCTGAATGCCAAGGGTTCTGTGGAGATATTGCAATCCCTTTTCCTTTTGGAATTGGAGTCGGTTGTTACATGAACGAGAACTTTGCTGTAACATGCAATAACTCTTTTAACCCTCCAAAACCATTCTTGAATAGAACAGGAATGGAATTGCTGGGGGTTTCTATGAGTGGTGTAGTTCAAGTCAACAATCCAGTTATTTCTGCATCATGCAACAGTGGCACCAGTGTACCAACCGGGGTGAACTTGTCTGACAGCCCTTTCATTTATTCAAGCACCTACAATCGATTCACAGCCATGGGTTGTGCCAATTATGCGTTACTTCTTCAAAATAACAGCCACGCAGTTGGTGGATGTCTTTCGTTTTGCGGTGGGTCTCGGAAAAGTGAGGGCTGTTATGGCATTAATTGTTGTCAGACAACAATTCCTCCCCACATGAAGTCTTATGTTGTCATGATGAGCATACCAAGTCCAACCACAAACTGCACAAGCAATCTCACAGCTTTCATGGTTGACAAGAACTGGTTTGATATTCGTAATAATTTTGATGTCCCGCCACGAAAGACAAAGGTTCCAGCAGTTCTGGAGTGGGGAGCATTTCACGGGATATGTGGTTCAACGGAAACTAATTCGTCTGTCTTTTGTACCCATGGTTACTGCTGGAGGGAGTTACGCCCTAGTCATCTGTGCATTTGCAAAGAATTGAACGATAATTCAATCGATAACTCAGATGCTAATTCCATCTCCTACGTCAGAGATAGTTGTGAAGGTAGGACATCTGTTATGCTATCTAATACATGTATAATAGATAAAGCTACTGCGTTGTTGATGAAAATTTCCACAAGGAAAGGTAAACAACAAAGTTTTGGAAGATTACCCCCATATCTATGGCCCAAAATATTTGTTGCTTGAAATCTTGATCTATGCACTTCCTTTTCTGGGTTTTGTTTCTTGATGTGAGAAAGCATATCAAACCATCGTACTCATGTAATGCAATATTTAGTGGCTCATCTGCTGTCCCGTATTTGGTTCTGAAACATATTCATTGAACTATTTGATCTTAAATGACAGGTGCTGGCTGTATCAAACGGAAGACAGCAGACTGCAGTCTCTACTGTGTATATACACCAGGAAACTATAGCTGCTCCTGCCCTGCAGAATATAGAAGTTATACCATGTTCTCCAGCAGCAGCAGCAAAACCAACAACAGAACTCTGTGTTACCGGCAATTAATTATAGATCCACGTCCACCATTTCGAGTCAATCCCATATTCATAGGTATTCAAATTCGTTTCCTTTCTCCCATTGCAAATCAAATCATAAGTGCATTTTTTATGTTATGAAAAAGGAATATTAGAGACAGAAAAGAAACATTACTCTTTTCGGTTTATAGGCTTCTGGCTCCAATTTTTAAAACCTATCCATATACCTTACAAAGTTGATTTTCAGATTTTCCATATTCAGTCGCACGAAAATAAAACTCAGCAATGAATTAGCAGTAAAACTTACACTTAATTACCATCAGAACTGGTAGCGGAAAGCTTATAGAAACATGTCATTTGTTGGTTTTACAGGGTGTGCTTCAGGTTTCGGATTTCTGTTATTGTTTGGTGCCCCGTGGTGGTTGTACAAGGCAATGAAAAGAAGAAAGACGGTTAAGCTGAAGCAAATGTTTTTCAAAAGAAATGGTGGT
>JANZLD010000005.1:12711286-12721320 GCA_026413575.1 Erythroxylum carthagenense | reverse complement strand
TCTTTAATTTGTTCTAGCTATTCCCGGGTCAAAGGGTTTGTCCCGGTTAGGTTCTCCGATCTCTGTGTGGATACCGTTAGAGACGGTCTCCTTTGGCCGTTATGGTTTGAGTTTGTTATATAGACACATAGATCTTGGCTTTCGGGAAGGTCTCGGAATAAAAATTTTTGTTTTCCGCACCGTGGGCATGTGATGCTCACACCAGGATTTTCCTACAGTATCAACAAAGACAGATAATGGGAGGATCTCGCTCAATATCTGAACACTCAGTATTGTTGGTTAATCAAAACCTACAAGGATCACCATTTGGCTCAGGAAAGAATCGCATAAATCAACCCAATGGAAAGTCTGACAATTTTGTGTATGATTATTGTGGTGAAAAAGGTCACTCAAAACATCATTTTTATGAAATTATTTGCTATCCTAACTGGTGGGATTTAAAAAAAAATCACAAAAATAGGTTATTGGAAAGGCCATGGTGAAAACTATGGATGAAGTGGAATCTAAAGGAAAGGAAACGTCAATGCCTATGGCAAATATTGCTCATTCAGGTATTGTAGGTAAGGCAAATGCTTTCTCTACAATTTCCAGGAAAAATATCTAGATTATTGATACAACTGCATCTGATCACATGATTAGAAATTCTATCCAATTACTGTCCATCAGTCCATCCCCTCAATCCATTATTTCCATAACTGATGGTAGTATGTGCTTTATTGCTGGGTAAGGATTTATTAACTTGTCTAATTCTCATACATTAAATTCAGGTTTAGTCGTGCAATCCCTTGAGTATAATCGCCTACCTATTGGACAGATTACTTTAGCTCTAAAATGTACTGTAACTTTTTGGCCTTTGTTATGTGTTTTTCAGGATATTCTAACCTCTAAGACTCTTGGTTATGGTGTTAAATAAGGCAAATTATATTACTTGGATTTAACGTAGAATGGAGGACAAAAATTCAGTCATGCATATCAAACTTATAGTCAAGAAAAAGCCCGAGCAATTGTCTAGTTATGGCATCGACAGTTGGGTCATTTTTCTTTTAGATATCTTAGAAAATTACAGCCACATTTTTGTTCAAACTTAAGTGATTCAGATTTTTATTGTGATGTTTGTGAACCTGTGAAAAGCCATCGTGTTCCTTATTTTCCTAGTTTAATAAAATTTTTGGGTCATTTGCAATTATACATTCGAATATATAGGGACCTGCAAAAATTCCTTCATTGTCTAAGGCTAATTTTTTGTTACGTTCATTGATGAATGTACATATATGACTTGGATATCAATTCTTGTGAAAAAAAAGTTATGTTTATATTGCATTTTGAGAATTTCACAACATGGTGAGCACTTAATATTATAAACCAATTTAAGTGTGGCAAACTGATAATGCTGTGGAATTCATGGATACAACTTGTGGTAATTTTTTGAATGAGTTTGGAATTCGACATTAGACCACAACAGAATGGCTTAATGGGAAGTAGGAATAGACAAATAGTAGATGTGGTCCGTGCTTCTCTCTTTGGGATAAACATGTCACGTTTTGTTGGGGAAAGGCAGTAAAATCTATAGTTCATCTAGTCAATAGATCACCATCTCGGGTTTTAGATTTTCAAACTTGTCAATAGAAAATGCAATCCTTACTTTCAAATCTTCATCTCCCAGACCTTGAACCTAGAGTTTTCTTTTAGAAGTTAAAAGAATATATTAAGAAGCCAATGGAAATTACAAAATGTTTACTAATAAAACTAATCCCAGTAAGGAAATCTAATGAAGTAACCTCTCATGAAAATCAACAAGATATAAACATCAACAGCTTAGAAAAAAGAAGGAATTGCTTGATCAGTTTCTTAAGTGAATTAATTCCTTCAAGTTTTGTAGAATCTCATTTGTAATCTCCTTCTTTGTAGAAGAATTGTTTTTGGATTTCCTATTGTTCCTTTCCAGCCATAACCCTTGAATGCTTAAACTCGTAGCAAGAAAATAGATCCGTAAGGTGTCTTTATTAAAGCTCATATGATCCTTCAACCATTGAATGGAGTCAGAGATTGATTTTCCATTACAACTCTGTTGGCAATAATTTTTTACCTCTTTCTAGACATTTAAGGCATATTGGCATTCAAAAAACAAATGTTCCTTAGTTTCTCCACACTCTATGCTTAAAGAGCGCCTATCATCCAATGCCAAAAAATGCAATCTATCCATAGTGGTTAATATGTTATTCACAATCATCCATAAAAGAAATGTAATTTTTGGAGTTAACAACTGATTCCATGCAATTTTCTGCTAGGAGATTTTGGGTCAAGGTGTATGCAAAAGTTTTCTAGCTATCTTGCAAATCAAGTTGGTAATTGAACTTAGAGTTTTTGGTTGTACAGTGTACGTTCTCCTTAAGGTCTTGGGAACTAAACTTCATCCTTGTGTAAAAAGATGTGTGATTGTTGTATATTCAGATTTTCAAAAGGGGTATGGTATCGGTGTCATAATCCTCAAACTCTACTTAATGGAACTCTACTTAAGACCTTATTTCTTTACCTGAAGGAAAGAAAACAATTGGGCATGGATGGGTATATAATGCGAAACTCAAGGTTGATAGGAGCATAGGCAGATATAAAGCAAGGATGGATGCAAAGGGTTATGCCCAAAAGTATCGAGTAAACTACCAAGAGACCTTTGCACAAGTAGCTAAGCTAGATACATTTCACATTCTCATCTCTATTGTAGCAAATCGGGAATGGCCCCTAAAGAATTTTGATATTAAAAATGCTTTCCTCAATGAGGATCTAGAAGAAGAGGTATACATGGAGTTGCCACCAGGTGTGAAGCTTGGTTCATAAAATAGAAATAAAGTTTACAAATTGAAAAATCATTTTATGGGCTTAAGCAATCACCTAAAGCTTGGTTTGGGAGATTTTCAATGATACTGAAAGCTTTCAGTTATACACAAAGTGGTGTAGACCATACTTTATTTATAAAACACTAAGGAGATAAAATAACAATTTTAATTGTGTATGATGTTGATATGGTGTTAACAGGAGATGATTGTGAAGAGATGAAGTTATTACAAGAACACTTAGCCATTGAATTTGAAATGAAGGACCTAGGATAACTTATATACTTCCTAGGTATCAAAGTAGTAAGGATAGATCAAGGAATTTCTCTTCCACAAAGAAAATATGTTCTTGACCTCTTGACTGAGAGGGAGTGTGGACATTGATTTGGATAATATACAAGGATAATTATCATCTGTTAGATTGGATAAATATAAAAAGGATAATTATCATCTGTTAGACCGAATAAATATACAAGGATAAATATCATATGTTAGATTGGATAAATATACAAGGATAAATATCATCTCTTAGATCGAAAAAAACGTAGGAGTTTGTTAGAGTTTTTCTTAGCATAAAATTCTATCCAAAATGTAATTGTATCTTTATATATTGCTCCATATGAGAGAAAAATGTATTACAGTTTTTACAAAAATATCGTTGTTTAACAAATATATTAGTTATTGATGTATAAATTGATATAGACAATGATTCTGCTCTATTGCTGATTACTGACATTTCTAATGGATGTAGAATAAGGTTTGGCCGCAATGGCAAGCTCTCTATATTTGCTTTAATCATGTCCATTACTTTTGTTCATCGAAGGACGATCATTTGGTTTAATTTGTATACACTATAGCCATAAAATCACCAACTTCTTAGTTATTCCTAGTGTGCTTCGCATTACATATTTCCTGATAAACCCAAGTTGTGAAACACTGGGTAGATTTTGTAGTAGTTGCATTCTATTTCTTTATTGTCATTTCTAGCAGTAACATCCATGGCTATTAATGTTAGCTTTATAAGAGACGCTGCTAATGTTTCTATAGAACAACTTTGGAGCTATGTATCCTATAGTCCCTCTTACAGTTGTTAGGGCAATAATGTTGTCATTTCTATAATACAATTTGGTGAACCCGAAATCTAAAATATAGGGTACAAAATTCTTATCTAGAAGAATGTTATGAGGGTTGATGTTAAAATGCAGGATTTGCATGTCACAACCTTGATGTAGGTATTCAATCCCTCTAGCCATGCCAAGAGAAATCTTGTACAAAATTTCCCAACTCAGGTTAGTTAATTCCTTTCTAGGAGATGTGTGACTATCTAGAGAACCATGGGCATGAAATTATAACCTAAAGCTCGCTATATAAAAGCCAATAATTTTTATAATGTTGATGTGTTGAATCCTACCAATAGTAGCTACTTCATTGATGAAGTCTAGTCCATCAGTTTCATATTTGCCCAACAACTCTACTGCAGTCAGATGACCACTTACAAAATTATTGTTTTGCTTTAAATAATGATTAAAAAACAATGCCAAAAAGGTATTCGTTTCTTAAGATGTTATAGTGCATTTATTTTCAGAAATAACAAATTATCTACAACTTTTAAGGATATACTTTGAGCTTGATACTTGTCATCTAGACCGTTAACATCCGCTGGCATGAATCTTATTAACTAGCCTCAACCGACTAAACTTACAAATTTCAATTTTTAAAAATATAAACTATTGATTTTTATCAATATATTTTTTAGTTTTATTTCATGACAAATAGAGAAAAATAAGAATTTATAAGAATGTGAAAGCAAATAATTTTTGACACTTCTTGTAAATTTTCTTAGCTTCAGTAAATTTCAGATATTGCCTAGACAATTATTTGCTTTATAATTTTGGTAGTATATATTAATTAAGGCTTTCCATATTAACTATTTTATTATTTGTATAGTTTGAAGGCTTTAGTGTCTGATTAATAACTTTTATATGCCTAAATTTATTGGAATTAGGTTAAATGTACAAAAACTCTATTTGGAATTAGGTTAAATGTATAAAAACTCTATCTAATGCTTGTGGTGGATTGAGGATTTTATTAAATTATTGAGTTTTAGGGACTTAAGCATGTGTATTAAATGTAAAATTGTGTGATTATTAAAATAGCTAATTCTAATGTGCATACTAATTGTGTTTTTGGCTACGGAGGAGATAACTTTGATGACTTGGGTGTTGTGTGTGCATAACACCTCAAGTTCAAATTAGCCCTAATAAAGAACTCCAATTCGAGCTTAAAAGAACCTTAAGGCCTTAGGTTTTAAAATAGCTAGTTAGGAAGGTTATTACTAGTCTTTTCTTCCCCTCATTTAACTAAATCAAATAGTTGAATAACTTAATCATTTTACCCTAGTCATTTTACTCCATCTTAGGATTTTATCCTACCTTAAAGCTGGCTTTAATATAACTTTATCATGACTTGAGTCTAAGTGAACTTTGTTGAGTTTGTGACACACTAAAATTTAATGGAAAGGCCTACGCACTCAACACTCACCATCATGCTAAGGCTAATATACCTACTAAAATAATTTTCTTAATAATTCTTAAACAAGCATAAATGTTATAAATATCTCGCTTTATTTAGTAACTCTCTTAGATCTCATTATGCAATAATTGCATTTACGACCCGCCTAGGTCTCTATACTTCTGTTGTGAACTCTTCACCTGCAATAATATATAACATAGTAGTATATACCTCCTAATAAATAAATAAAATTAAAATCCTATCTCACTAACTTCATATGCACAAATCCTTACCAACCGTGCTTATATGACTATAGACTTATCTCTATAATACATATCAAGAGAATAACAAGTTACATGACTATTTCATAATGTATCATAATTAAATGCAACAACAAAGTTGTTATTCTCACAAACAAGGCCTTATATCTACCAAAGGTAAGGATCAAATATGCTTTTGGTATTTACTCCATTATGGCACCAAATATTAGTCCCAACTAACTAAAGGGTATCAGCCTCATTTAATAAAGACATAAGTCTCATCCAACCATTATACCAGACACATCTTACATCACAACCTAACAACATCACCCCCACAAGACCTCAAAGTATGTTAAATAGCACATATCAATCACAACATACGATAACCACACTTATAAGGCACTGACATTATAAATGCAATCACACACAACGATCAAGGTATACTTAAGTATACACTTTACACTTACTAGAATAATGATATGTCACCAATTGCTTAATTAAACACAAATCAAATATGAGCAAAAACCTCAATTGGATCAATTTAATAAAAAATGACTAGTTTCCAATTATCCATAATTAGGATTGTTTTGGTAATTCTCCCCAAATCAAAGAAATGGACCATTCAAATATTTAAAACATATAATCCTACAAATAAGAAACTTAGAAACCCTAATGGGAATATACTACGTATTATAATATAAAGTGTTTTTATGGATTCATTCATGTTGTAAAATTATGTTATTTGTTGTTTGAATTTTTCCTACAATCATCAATATCTAGCTTAAAATCTTACGCACACTTCTCTCTCTCCTTTTCTCATTACTTTCACTTTTTGTGAAAAATGATGATTGAAATTATCACAAACTGTTTATAAAATAATGATTAGTGGATATTGGCTAACTAATGGTAAGGGGTTCAACTAGCTGATATCAACTTTTGGTGTCTTCTTGATAGTTACATAAAATTTCCTCAACTTTTGTTAATCTCTTCAATCACTTTGATTTGATATGATCATAGAGAATGGCATTTATTTATGATAACAAAATAAACCTATTACATTCTTTCATTAAATTCTTCTATTTGAGTTTAATATCAACTACCAATGTATTCTGATAACATTAAATTTCTCTTAAATTTTCATAACTTATTGAATCACCTCAATTTAATAATCACATCAAAATTCATTTTTAAAATGACAAAATTTATTTATTGTATATTTGCCTAATAAGTTTCACTATATCACAATCAACTCTTCTTACTATGTAAAGACTTTAAAATATTAAGATGAAAAATAATTTATCTTAACAACTCATAAAATAACACAAACATTACAATTTTAAATGGTTGGATTAGAGATTTTGAAGGTAAAGAATTTTCTTGTTTTATGCTATTAAGTAGTCCATTTTGAATATCTTTCTTTGTAAAGATGATTGATTTCATGAAAAGAAAATTTCAAGATTCAATAAGAAACAAAAAGAACTAGTTTTATTTATAAAGAATGCTTTGAATATTTCGTTTTGTAAAGAGCTTTCAAAATTTTCAAATCATATTTAATATTATAAATTATAATTTCTCATTCATATATTTTTATGAAAAATAATATGCTAGTTGCAAATTAATGAATTTGTTCTAAAAAATAATAATATAAATTTTAATAGGTAAAATTATACTAAGATCACATATTTACGTGAATGAGAAAAAAATTTGCACAAATTTTAGTAAAGAAAAAACTTTCATGTATTTATATTAAAATAAAAATATTAGATATAATAATTTTTTCTAGACCCAAAGGATAGTCATTCTTGCGGTTCATATAGCTCTAACCTAATCACAATTATGAATGGGTTGACATTTCAATTAAGTACATCCCTAAACACATTGAGTTGCATGGTTTAGAAAATTTTCATCATGTTGACTTTTTGTTAGATACCTTTGACAAAGATGAGATCAGAAGTAAAATATATTTTTGATAGAGTTACCATTCTATTTTATCAAATTTTTATGAAAAAAAGGAAGAAGCTGCAACTCCTCTGAATAGTTTGATTTTTCCTCCATGGTCGTAAAGGGCTAAGAGATCGACTACTTTAATTTTTGTTTCAAAAATTTAGAATTTTATATCTAACTGTATAAGGGTAGGTGTAGTTCTATGAATAGGAGATGTTGTGTGAGTATTTAGAAGACCTAACTCATCATCAGGTTCTCCCTTCTCTTTGGAGGAATACTACTATGATCATATCTACTGTTCACATATCTGCTTAAACAAGCCTGTCCCAAGCCGACTAGATAGTTTCCAAGTACAATCCAAGTGACACTACAAAGATGGAATCGATTTAGCTACAATTCATTGAGGAGAGCCAATCTTCTGACCTGAAAGAAAAAGATCTCGGGATTGGTTTTCCTCTTTTATAGATCGGGGCAAAAGGCCTAGAACCTTGATGTAACGAACCTAATCTAAGGAAGATCTGGTGCTTGCTGCAAACAAAAACCCATAATGTCCTCAAGTACAAAGAAAGATAGAGAAAACCCAAGAAAAAAATTAAAAGGTCCTAATAAGAAAATTGAGTTTAGAGACGATTTATAAAATAGAGAAGGTGTTAAAAATCCTATTTTACTTGGCTAAGCGGTTACTTAAGTCTAAAAAGGATTTTGTAAGTTCAACAATTGAAAAAAAAAACATAAACTTGGGTGTGAATTAAAAAGAAAGGTTGGTTGAAAAAAGAAAATAAAATCTGTGTTGAATTCTTAGAAGTTTATAGTTTGACTTAAGGCTTAAGTAAAATAGTTAAGAATACCTACACCAGGGTATATGACTTTGAAAACAAACAAAATTCATAACTTGATTTAAAAAGATAAGTTCAATTTATATGAAAAATAAGATCTGAACAAAATAATGATGAAATAAATGAAATGAAAGAAATGTTGTAAATGGTTTTTGTTTGAGAGGATAAAAGGATTTTCAAATAGATTAAAAGAAATTTTGTGAATTTAATTATTTAAATTAGAAACAAAATGATTGAATTTATTTTCTTTAGGCTAAAAGATTTAGGGTTTCAAAAGCAAATAGAAATGGACCTAATTGCTTAGTGTTTAAAAGGAGTAAGGTTTAAGACTAAATATTTAAAAGGCTTAATTTTAAATTACTAATAGGCCTAAAAAAATGTAAAAATAAGGGTAATATTTTAATGGGCGTAAAAGCCTCAACTTTTACAAAGGAATTTCGAATAGGGCAACAAATTTTCTGAAATTAAATCAAGAAAAGCATAGAAATAATGCTAATAGGCCAACAGGTCCAATTAAAATTTTCTCATTTTATGTATTAACTTGCGCGTGGTCTTTCTCTTCACCATGTAAATATGCTAAATGCATAAAAGAAGTGGCATTGGCATATATGGAGAGAAATGAGCTTGTGCTCGCTTATCTATTTTTCTTTTCCTAAACAAATTCATTCAGCACCAACTCTAAGGGTATCATTTCTTCTCTGCCATCGTTGAATATTGTGATTGCTAGAAAAGTCATCGCCAATAATAAGTTTCATCAATGAAGCCCTACAAATGATGCAGGGCAACACGAAAAGTCATCAATAGAATTACTTTATCCAGGGTCCATTCATATCATTCAAATTAGTATTACTGTATCCCCACCAAAAGCAAACTAAACGAATGAGAATATAGACTTTGGCTGTGAAATGCAACGTCAGGTTCCTTTAATTTTGGCCGGTTTTACCAGTTTATCTTTGACCTCCGGAATGTTGGACCTAAGTCAGTCAACTTTGGAAAAAAAGAAATGCGGGATCCAAGTAACTTCATGCTGGACATTGGTACCGCGTTTTCGACTTTAGTACAGACAACGCCTTTGAATTGTGCAGACTAGTGCCCCGTCTGAGATACGTACTTTGGAAAGAGAGAAAAATTTAGGCATAAAGAGTAGAAGAAAAGGGGAGCACGAGGGACCTAGCATGATGTTCCCATTACCGATTCCTGTCAGCTTGGTACTATGCTTAACACAGGTACTTGCAGTGTCTGCAAAATTCACAAAGCCTGGATGTCAAGAGTTCTGTGGAGATGTTGCAATCCCTTTTCCTTTTGGAATTGGAGTTGGTTGTTATATGAACAATAACTTTGCTGTAACATGCAATAACTCTTTTAACGCTCCAAAACCATTCTTGAATAGAACAGGAATGGAATTGCTGGGAGTTTCTATGAGTGGTGTAGTTCAAGTCAACAATCCAGTTATTTCTATGTCATGCAACAACTTTCACTCACAGAAAGGGGTTGACTTGTCTGGCAGCCCATTCATGTATTCAAGCATCTACAATCGATTCACAGCCATGGGTTGTAGCTATAGTGTTTTGTTTAGTCAAAATAATACAGAAATCGTTGGTGGGTGTTCCCCGTTTTGCCTTGGTGGTGTTGGGAAAACTAGGGGCTGTTAT
>JANZLD010000005.1:12647896-12659006 GCA_026413575.1 Erythroxylum carthagenense | reverse complement strand
ACCAAAATCAATCAATCTTTTCTTTAATTTTTATGTTATTACCTTAAATTAGAAGTTATTACGAGTATTACTATTTAACTAATTTGGTCTCTGTGGGATCGATATTTTTATTACTTGACGATAGAAATGTGCACTTGCGTTCAACCCGACAGCACTGGAGCTCCAATTTCGGACTCCCATAAGTTCACGACTATACTGGACCGCTATGCGGGAAAGTGTAGTACGTTCCGTTCACGGCTGCAAAGGACCGCTATGCGGAAATGTGCAGTACGTTCCGTTTTGGACCAAACCAAACCATTCTAAAGTGTTATGTGATTTTTGATTTGTTTATAATGTGATGCATTCATGTTTTCGATATTATTTATGAATTGTGAATAGTTTTGGAATTTTGAGGAATGAGAATTTGAGGTTTTCAACCGTGAAAGTTTTGGAAACTGTTTATGAATGATTTTAATGAATTGAAAAGTTTGAAAATGAGTTTTTGGTAACTTTCCGAATGTGAAATGTTTATAAATGGCAAACTGCTTGAAAAATGATTTTTTGCTTATTTTTTGATTTATAAACATGTTATCCACGAGCTATCAGCTCACCCCCCCTTTCATCCCCATCTGCAGGTATTGAGCGGGAGATCGGATGAAAGAAAGTCAAGACTTTTGTTCGATCTTGCTTAGCTTGTGTTTTATGTATTTGGGATTTTAGTATGGGTTATGTATACGGCTTGGAATGCCATTAATGGTTTGTAACCATTTGTTTCATGATGTATATGAATTATGAATTGATGTATGGAATTGAGTTATAAATTTGCGTATGATTATGGTTTATGGATTGTGATTGTATATGAATTTGATTGGGTTGTGTTTGGATTGAATTATGAAATTGTATAAGAGTATAAATGGGATTTGAATATGAATGTGTTTTGGATTCTGGACGAGGAGTCCGATGATTCTGAGTTTTGTTTGGGAATTATAGAAGTGTGTTTTAAAACCATTTGCAGGTTTTGGGTTCATTAAAATACTGCCATTATGCTGCCCAATTTTCGATAAAATTGGTTTTATGGCAAGGATAGAATAAGAATAAGATTTTTGTTAAAGATGATATTGAGATATTGTATGATTAAGAAGAATTGAGTTTTGATTAAGAATAAGTTTCTAAATGGTTTTGATTTGTATAAAATTGAATAAAGATGAAAGGAATGAAAAAGAAAAAAAAATTCATACCGATTTCGGATTAGTTTAGTCTCAGAGTTTCCAACGCGAAGCTTTTCTTAGATAATTGTGTTCAGATGTCGGATTCAGTTGTTGTTTCCGCCTTTGTTTGTTCCGATTTCGAATTCGCTTTCCGATTTCGATTCATTTCTGATATGTTTTCGCTTTGCTTTTGATTCCGCGATTTGTCTTTCGCTTATGCCTTCGATTCGATTCCGTTAAGAATCCGATTTCGTGTGCATTTGGCCCGCTTTTGGGTTTCAGATTTGATTCGTTTCGTTTTCCGGCTCTTTGTTATTCGTTTCAGTTTTTCGTTTTCCGGTTGGGGTCCGGTCCCGAGATCGGGTTCCAACACATATCAATCACAACATACACTAATCACACTCATAAGGCACTGGCATTATAAATGCAATTACACACTATGATCAAAGTATACTTAAGAGGCTATTTTATACATCCGTGCAAATGTCAAGGGCTAATTAACCCTTTTAGCCATTACAATTTCTCATTCATATATTTTTATGAGAAATAATATGCTAGTTGCAAATTAATGAATTTGTTTTAAACAAATTAATAATAATGCAAATTTTAGTATAGGTAAAATTATACTAAGATCACATATTTACATCAATAAGAAAAAAATTTACACAAAAATTTTGGTAGAGAAAATTCTTTATGTATTTATATTAAAATAAAAATATTATATACAATATTTTTCCTCGTCCTAAGGACTATCATTACTGGGGCATTTGTAGCTCTAACCTAATCACAATTATGATTAGGTTGACATTTCAATTAAGTACATCCCTAAATACGTTTGAGTTGCATGGCTTAGAAAATTTTCATCATCAAGCCATGTTGAATTTTTATCAAATACCTTCGACACTGATGGGATCAGAAGTAAAATATATTTTGATAAAGTCACCATTCTTTCTTGTAAAATTCTTATGAAAAAGAGGAAGAAGTTACAACTCCTTTGAACAATCCGATTTTTCCTCCACGGTAGTAAAGGGATAAAAGATCGACTATTTTAATTTTTGTTTCAAAAAAGGAGAATTTTATATTTAATTGTATAAAAGCAGGCGCAAATATATGAATAGGAGATGTTGTGGGAGTATTTAGAGGACTTAAGTCATCAATAAGTTCTCCCTCCTCTTAGGAAGAATACTACCGTGATCATAACTGCTGTTCGCATATCCGCTTAAGCAAGCCTGTGCCTGTCCCAAGCCGGTTAAATAGTTGCCAAGTACAATCCAAGTGACTCTACAAAGATAGAATTGATTTAGCTATAATTCACCGAGGATAGCCAATCTTCTAACTTGAAAGAGAAAGATCTTAGGACTAGTTTCCCTCTTTTGTAGATTGGGGAAAAGGCCTAGAACCCTGATGTAACAAAAGTAATCTAAGGAAGATCTGGTGGCTGCTGCAAGCAAAAACCCATAATGTCCCTAACTACAAAGAAAGATAGAGAAAACCTAAGAAAAAATTTTAAAGGTCATAATAAGATAATTGAGTTTAAAGACGATTTGTAAAATGGAGAAGGCATTAAATATCCTATTTTACTTGACTTAAAAAGATAAGTTCAATTTATATGAAAAATAAGATCTAAACAAAATATTGATGAAATAAATTAAATGAAAGGATTATTATGAATTGATTTTGTTTGAGATAATAAAAGGATCTTCAAAAAGGTTGAAATATAGTTGAAAGAAATTTGATGAATATTTAAATTAAAAATAAAATGATTGAATTTGTTGTTCATTAGGCTAAATGATTTTGGGTTTCAAAAGAAAACAGAAGTGAACCTAAATTCTTAGGCTATGTTTAGTTGGACATAAGATTTTTAATATAATGGAATGATTTATAATAAATTGGAATATAAATAGATATAATATTAAAAAATTGTTGTTTGGGAGGGATGTAAGATTTTATAATGTACTATAGTGAAATGTTGTTTGGAATAAGGATTTATAATGTAATATAATGAAAAGTTGTTTATCATTTTACATTCCATCTTAAACCTCCCAAATCGGAGGTTTCTCATTTGTATTATTTAATATAAAATAATATGTAATATGAAACCCTCATTTTCCATTCCATTCCATTATAAATTCTCCTCCCAAACAAAAAAAAAATTACATTTTAGTAATAAACTCCCAACCAAACATAGTCTTAGTGTTTAAAAGGAGTAAGGTTTATAACTAAATATTTAAAAGGCTTAATTTTAAATTGCTAATAGGCCTAAACTAGAAACAGAGTATAAAAATAAGGGGAATATTTTAAGGGGCGTAAAAGCCTAAACTTATACAAAGGAAAATAAGTAAATAGACATTTCGAATGGGCCTACAAACGCAACAAATTTTCTAAAATTAAATCAACGAAAAAGATAGAAATAATGCCAATAGGCCAACAAGTCCAATTAAAATTTTCTCATTTTATGTATTAAAAAAAGATTAACTTTTAATAGAGAGAAACAACTGAATAAGGTTTGATGAGAGAAAAAAGAAAATTGGGTTTAAACAAAGAAGTTAGTTTAATTTAAGATAATTCTTTTTTAAGTTTTAATTAAAGAATTTGTTAGTTTCTCACACACACTTTGCATTTATACTCTCCATGCACTCACACAAACACTTAAACAAGCATGAAAAGATAAGAAAACAAATTTGTATTCTTTTTAGTTTAGGCTTATTTAGTATTTGAATATGAAGTATAAGACTCAATTCTTTGAAAAGCTGATTTAGTATTTAACTCCAGGAAACATTAGTCCTTCAGGTGCTTCGAAAAGTCCATTGGAGAAATGAGATGCTATCAGATCATCAAACTTTTCCAAGAGGGTGTGGCTGTTGCTGCTGTCGCGTGGTCTTTCTATTCACCATGTAAATGTACAGAATGCATACAAGAAGTTGTATTGGTATACATGGAGAGAAATGAGGTTGTGCTCGCTTATCTATTTTTCTTTTCCTTAGCAAATTCTGTTAAGAAATATCATTCTAGTAATTGTTGTACATTTACTTTCCTTCTTCTCATATATATTTTTCCTTATTAGTTTGTTGAATATCCCACTAATAGTGGATCACATGTTCTATGGCTTAGATGTAGGAGAATAATTAGATAGTCTCTCTGTATATATAGACTTGTATTCTTTCAATGAAATAGACGATGAAACACAATAAGCCAACTTTCTGCTTTTCCTATCTATTTCTTAAGATGGTATCAGATCAAGCCTTCTAATCCATGGTAGGAAACAACAAAAATCCAAGCACCACCTCCATCATGGATCCAATAAATCCATATTATGTTCATCATTCAGATCATCCAAGTCACATGCTTGTCCTCGTCAAATTAAATGGTGCCAATTACCCATCATGGAGCAAGTCTATGATTCATGCTCTCACAGCTAAAAACAAACTTGGCTTCATTGATGGGTCCATTGAACAACCTTCAACAGTAGAACAACTAACAAAATATGCTTTATGGAATCAATGCAATAGCATGATCTTATCATGGCTCAC
The DNA here is from genome assembly GCA_026413575.1 of Erythroxylum carthagenense. Taxonomy (NCBI): domain Eukaryota; kingdom Viridiplantae; phylum Streptophyta; class Magnoliopsida; order Malpighiales; family Erythroxylaceae; genus Erythroxylum; species Erythroxylum carthagenense. The sequence goes on along the minus strand of JANZLD010000005.1, from coordinate 12,654,289 downwards.
TCACTCCGTAGAACCTGATCTTACAAAAGGGGTCATTCATGCAAAGACATCCTATCAAGTTTGGGAAGATTTCAAAGATCAATTCTTACAAAAGAATGCACCTGTAATATACCAAATTCAAAAATCATTGGCTTTACTCACACAAGGTACCATGACAGCTTCAACTTATTTCACAAAACTCAAAGGTCTTTGGGATGAATTAGATACATATTTGAGCACTTCCCACTTGCAAACAGATGAAAGCACATAATGAACCGAGAGATGAAGATCGTTTGATGCAGTTTCTTATGGGTCTTAATGACACTTATAATGTTGTTCATACAAATGTCCTCATTGTGTCCCTACTACCTAATGTATGCCAAGCATACTCGCTTTTTATTCAAGAGGAAACCCAACGACAATTGACACTGGAGCAGCTGAAAATTTCTCCATTGTAGTTGTTGTTTCAAAACATGGAAATAATTCCTCATATAAATTCAAAGACAGGTATTGTGAGCATTGCAATAGAGAAGGTCACACAATTGAAAATTGTCGCACTCTAAAGTTCATTGCATATATTGTGATAAAAAAGGCCATACTGAGGATAGATGCGAATTCAAAAATGGCACATGGGTTTCCAATGACAACACAAGAAGCCAAGGTAATCGAAACAACAATTCACAACATCAACGTGGAACTCAAAGAAACATAATAAATTCTTTTGCTATGCAACAGAATCTTCTCAATCTCAATCCACACATGGAGTTCAATCACAAGACATCAATAATTCTCGTTGACTTTCTGTAGATAAACTTTGACAAATTGCTCAAAGCTTGTCTATGATGACTTATAATCATATTTCACCCGGTAAAAGTGATGCTTATGCAAATGCTATAGGAATGTCTCTTTTTTCAAAATGCTTCAATTAATTATGTGCTTACTAAGCCTTGGATCTTGGATAGTAGAGCTACTAACCAAATCACTTCTAACTCCACACTTTTCACTCAAACAAAATCTTCTTCTATTCCCATTGTCAATCTACCAACAGGGTCATCTACCTTAATTAAATCCACTGGAACCATACCATTTAACTCATATATCACCTTAAACAATGTTTTATGTGTTCCTTCCTTTCGCTTAAATTTAATGTCTTTTAGCAAACTCACTTGTGATTTAAATTGTTGTGTCATTTTATTTCCCACCTTTTGTGTTTTACAGGACTTGTCTACGGGGAAGATGATTGGCTTGGGTAAACAACATGGTGGTCTCTATTACATGTCTTCACTACAACAAACACCTATTTCTTATCAAGTTTCACAACCCCCAGATTTATGGCACATACGTCTCGGACATCCGTCATCATCCCGCCTTAGATTAATTGCTCTACTATTCTCTTCTCATAATATCAATTTTATTAATAAATGTATTGTTTGTCCTATGGCTAAACAGACCAGACGCCCATTTCCTTCAAGTATTATCTTTACAAATGATCCATTTGATTTACTACATTATGATATAGGGGGTCCACACAAAGTACCAACTCATTCAGGGGCTCGTTTTTTTCTCACAATCGTGGATGATTTTACAAGGTGCACTTGGTTATTTCTTATGCAATTCAAATCTGAAACTTAATCTCTTTTGCAGTCATTTTTACATTTGCTAAAACACAATTTCATACATCAGTTAAAGCAATCAGAGTAGACAACGGAAAAGAATTCTTGTCCATGATTTTTTTTTCAATCTCATGGCATTGAATATCAACATACTTGTGTTTCAACTCCCCATCAAAATGGGGTAGTTGAGCGCAAACATCGCCATATACTAAATGTCGCACGAGCATTACACTTTCAATCTTCTATGCCTCTCACCTTTTGGGTGAATGTGCATTGACCGTTGTCTATCTTATTAACATGGGGTAGTTGAGCGCAAACATCCCCATTGTTATCTTCAAAGTCACCTTATGAATTATTATACAATCATCCACCATCACTTGATCACTTGAAAGTCTTTGGTTGTTTGTGTTACGCAACGGTTGTCCAACCTAGTCATAAATTTGACGCTCATGCCAAATGTTGTGTTTTTATGGGGTACCCTACTGGTCAAAAGGGCTATAAACTTTTTGACTTAGAAAACAAATTTTTTTTGTAAGCCGTGATTTCCAATTTTTTAAGACTATCTTTCCTTTCAGTTCAACCACACCAAAGCCATCTACAATGCCTTCCAACCTTTCCATTGACATCACAAACGGTTGGGATCCTTCATCGAAAAATACTTTCCCATCCCAACACTCTTCCCACCAGCCTACATTCATACCTGAACCTGCATCTTTTATAGATTCCCCACCAAATATTGTTAAAGAAAATATTTCTACCCAATCTACACATCAACTATGCCTTCCATCGAAAACTCCAATAATGTTTCCTTCACTCAAACACCCTCTCCTCCACCTTTAAGTCAATCTCTTCTGCCAAAGCAACCCCCAGCATAGCATAAAGATTATATAATGTTAGCACAAGTCAATGATCCTTCCACGAAGTCACGCACTGTAAAAGGTATTAGGTATCCTCTTTCTCATTTTCTCTCATACTCTCATATATCTTCTACCCATTGCACCTTTTTAGCTGACATTACAGGTCATACCGAGCCTCAATCATATGCTCAAGCTATCCTTGATCCATATTGGCAACAAGCTATAAATGTCGAATTAGAAGCATTGTAGCAAAATAAGATTTGGAGTTTTGTTCCACTTCCTGATGGCCATAAGCCCATTGGCTGCCGATGGGTGTACAAAATCAAATACAAATCAGATGGGACAATTGAACGCTACAAGGCTCGCCTTGTTGCAAAAGGATACATGCAAGTTAAGGGAATTGATTACCAGCAAACATTCTTTCCTACAGCAAAACTCACTACACTTTGTTGCCTCCTTGTTGTCATTTCTGCTCGCAATTGGCTTGCCTACCAGCCAGATGTTCAAAATGCTTTCCTTCACAGAGACTTACAAGAGGAAGTATACATGGAACCTCCACCTTGTTTCTACTGACAAGGGGAGAATATTATATGTCGGCTCCATAAATCTCTTTACGGTTTTAAGCAAGCCTCAAGAAATTGGTTCAACAACCATTCAAAAGGCTGGCTACCAACAATCAAGGGCTGATTATTCTCTTTTCACCAAGGCTAAAGGTACCTCATTTACTGCGATTCTCATTTACGTAGATGATATACTACTCACAGGGAATGATATTCAAGAAATTGAGAACCTTAAAAAGTTCCTTCTCACACGCTTCCGTATCAAAGATCTTGGAGACTTGAAATATTTTTTGGGCATTGAATTCTCACGTTCAAAGAAAGGAATTGTTATATCTCAAAGAAAATATGCAATAGATATTTTAGAAGATTCAGGGCTTCTTAGTGCTCACCTAGAGAAAATTCCAATGGAACAAATTTTGAAGCTCACAACCACAAATGGAACTTTGTTGAATGATCCAACAAAATACAAAAAGCTGATTGGCAAGTTGATTTATCTCACCGTGACAAGGCCTAACATAGTTTACTTTGTTCAAACACTTAGTCAATTCATGCATGAGCCTTGAAAACCTCATTGGGATGCAACCATACGAATTCTTAAATACATCAAAGGTTCTCCTGGTCAAGGTTTGCTATTTTCTTCCACAAACAATCTTGCTTTGAAAGCTTTTTGTTATTCAAATTGGGGAGGTTGTCGTACTACAAGAAGATCAGTCACGGGTTATTGCATTTTTCTTGGAAATTCTCTTGTGTCGTGGAAATCCAAGAAACAAGCTAATGTTTCCAGATCATCAACTGAAGCGGAGTATCGAGCTATGGCTAATACATGTTTGGAGCTGACTTGGCTGCGCTATATCCTACAAGATTTAAAGGTTCCACAGATAGCTCCTAAACCATTATTTTGTGACAATCAAGCTGCTTTACACATTGCGGCAATTCCTGTTTTCCATAAAGCATATTGAATAGATAGCCATATCAGAGAGAAATTACAAGTTGGAATGATTAGTCCATCATATGTTCCTACTCACTTCTAATTAGCAGATGTCTTTACAAAAGCATTGGGAAAGGATCAATTTGAGACGCTACGAGACAAGTTGGGACTTCATGATATTCACTCTCCAAATTGAGGGGGAGTGTTAAGAAATATCATTATAATAATTATTGTACATTTACTTTCTTTCTTCTTGTATATATTTTTCCTTATTAGTTTGTTGAATATCCCACTAATAGTGGATCACATGTTCTATGGCTTAGATACAGGAGAATAATTAGATAATCTCTCTATATATATAGACTTATATTCTGTCAATGAAATAGACGACGAAACACATTAAGCCAACCCTCTGCTTTTCCTATCTATTTCTTAAGAAATTCATTATCATGTGATTATAGCTGAAAGCATAAACTCAAGGGTATCATTTCTTCTCTGCCATTGTTGACATTGTGATTGCTAGAAAAGTCATCGCCAATAATTAAGTACCATCACTTGAGCCCTACAAAGTACAAATGATGTAGGGCAACACGAAAAGTCATCAATATAATACTGACACTCTGCAACCACACGCTTATCTGAAACATCAAGGGTCCATTTTTATCATTCAAAATAGCATTAGTGTATCCCCACCAAATGCAAACTAAATGAAAGAGATATACTTTGGTTGTGACTCACAAAGTCAAGTTCCTTTAATTTTGGATGGTTTTATCAGTTTATCTTTGACCGCCGAAATGTTTCTTGTTGGCTTGACCTGTTCATAAACGTAAGTCAGTCATCTTTATAAAAAAAGAAATGTGGGATCCAAGATACCTCATGCTGAGACATTGGTACTACGTTTTCGACTTTAGTACAACGTCTTTGAATTGTGCAGAGAGAAAAATTTAGGCTTAAAGAGTAGAAGAGAAGGGAAGCAGGGGGAGCTCGCATGATGTTCCAATTACCGATTCCTGTCAGCTTGGTACTCTGCTTAACACAGGTACTCGCAGTGTCTACAAAATTCACAAAGCTTGAATGCCAAAAGTTCTGTGGAGAGGTTGCAATCCCTTTTCCTTTTGGAATTGGAGTCGGTTGTTACATGAACGAGAACTTTGCTGTAACATGTGATAACTCTTTTAACCCTCCAAAACCATTCTTGAATAGAACAGGAATGGAATTGCTGGGGTTTTCTATGAGTGGTGTAGTTCAAGTCAACAATCCAATTATTTCTGCATCATGCAACAATAGCACCAGTCTTTCTTCACCTACCAGGGTGGAATTGTCTAGCGACCCTTTCATTTATTAAACCACCTACAATCGATTCACAGCCATGGGTTGTGACAATTATGCCAAACTTTGTCAAAATAATGACGTTCTAGTTGGTGGATGTCTTTCATTTTGCAATGGGACTAAGAAAAATGAGGGCTATTATGGCCTTTATTGTTTTCAGACAACAATTCCTCCCTACATGAAGTCTTATGATGCTATCATGACGAACATAATACGTCAAACCTCAAGCTGTGCAAGTAGTCACACAGCTTTCATGGTTGACAAGAACTGGTTTGATACTACTACTAATTTTGATGTCCTGCCACAAAAGACAAAGGTTCCAGTAGTTCTGGAGTGGGGGGCAGTTCAAGGGAGATGTGGTTCAATGGAAACTTCATCTGTCTTTTGTACCAATCGTTATTGCTGGAGGTAGTTAAGCCTTAGTCATCTGTGCATTTGCTAAGGATTGAACTCTAATTCAAACGATAGCTCAGATGCTAATTCCATCTCTTATGTGAAAGATAGTTGTGAAGGTAGGACATCTGTTATGTTGTTTTGGTGGCTCAATTTCTATCTTATATTGGGAAGAGATGAGAATGGGAGGAGTTTTTCAAGTTATAAAAGAACTCCTCCCCTCCTATTCTAGATCATCCTAAAATTGGATATATACTCAAAATTTGTGCACATATCAAATTTAGTATTGTCTTCTTAATAAGAGCAGGCTGTCTTAAATAGTGCTCAGAGACTAGGCACAATTGGCCGAACTTCGTTATCAATTTTCAGGTGTGTTCTTTCCTAACCTCTTTTATTTATTCCGTATTTATAGTATTTAATATTTATTTGTCGGTACAAGACTCCCGTCGTCGATCTGAACGCCTACCTCCAAAACGCTGGGTCTCCTAGAGATACTGGATTATGTACGAACACGAATAGTATCTGGGGAAAGAGAGTGACTTCTTGTTGGAGGAGACGGCGGAGAAGGAGATCGTGGAGGTGGTAACGAAGGCGGTGAAGGCGAAACGAAAGGAGGCGAGGGAAAGAGAAGCTGCTGCCACTGCCGCCGCGGTTAAAACCGAGATTAAAGAGGAAGAGAAGAAGACTGTGGTCAAGGAAGAGCCAATGGAGGAAGATAAGCCTGAACACACCGG
>JANZLD010000005.1:12435192-12448456 GCA_026413575.1 Erythroxylum carthagenense | reverse complement strand
TTGGATTAATTAATCTACTGATTTCTGTTATATTGTGATTTATTTACTGCGATGCCATATGGATATTAGTGAAATTTCTAGTAGTGAACCTTTATCGTGAGATACGTGTCGGAATGACCTTCGGGCGTCCCGATGTGTACCCTACGATGAGGGGGCGCTACAATCTAGTTCTACCAGTGATCAGAGGGGTTACTAATGTTTATGTCCACAGTAACTCCCGGAAATTCCCCCCTCTGCGATTGTTGAGTGTGTTCGTCTATCTTAACGGTGCATCCTACAAGGTTTCTCAAAGCCTTTAAGATGGAGGGATGGTATCCTGCAACTGATAGTTTGGGGCATTTGACCCACACAACAACGTGGGATATTTGTCCAGAAGACGGCCTAAACTCAAGGGTCCAGGGTTGAACTGATAGAATGTGGCCGGAGATCACCCAAGGCTCCACGATGAGAGCATACATAAAGTCTTCCTCATCCACAACATTGATCAAGTAGAAATCATTATCTAAATCAATGGTCTTTTGTGGCCCTTTTAAAGTCCACATTACATTTAGTCGGTTCTTGAGCATGTTAAATCCCATTCAAAAAAGTATTTTTTTTATTTATAATTATTAATATTTTTGTATTCATTAAAGACCACAACATTTTTTATTTAGGTCAAATAAGAAAATATCAAAAGTTAAAGTAAATATATTGTACTATTAATAATTAATAATAAGAATATAAATTTAATATTTTATTTAAATTACATAAAAGCTCTTATAACTTAAATTTATTCTACTTATTTATAAATTAAAAATTATTTTTTATTATGAAGATTTTATCTTGTAGTTAGTATTTATCAAAATTAAAAAAAATTAGCAGTGGGTGAACAATTGTCATGCATTTATACTTTTCAAGGAACAAAATAAATGCAATGCTCGTACCATGTCACAATACGACATCGATTTCAAAACATCCTCAATGTCTCTACTACATATCAGTTAGTCCAAAGACTGGGTGTGTACAATCCATTCGTCTCTTGAATAGAATATCTTTCATAATCGCCAGTCTCGTACGTTTGAGGGGCTTCATGATTCGATGCTTCAGCACGAGGTAGTATATAGGAAGGCCTAGGCATCGCGTAGCGGCAGAGAGGGCAACGATACCTCAGGGTTAGCCACTGAACAATGCACTGATGGTGGAAGACGTGCTTGCAAGGCGTGCGACTAGCTCGCCACCCAACTTTAAGCTTCCCTAAACACATAATGCACCTATCTTCTTCTTCTACTATCATTCTCTCCAAACTTTCTATGTCTGACCACCTCACAGCCTCTGCACGTACTTGTGGGCCGCAATATCTCCTCACCATAAGAACATCGACGTGGACTGTCCAACGACACTTTTCATCTTCATTCTGAGCTGCTTCACCAATTTGATCTAGTGCATTTTTTATTAACATATCTACAAGCTCAGGGAATTCTGAGAGAAAAGGCAACAACAGACTCGACAGTAAGCCACGAGTCGAACAACTCTTGTCGGAATCAACAAGGTCTTGTATTGTAAGTTGTACAGGGTCTCGTTTCAGTTGTGTTCGGACTTCTGTTCCTGACTGCCATATATCGATGGTTCCTGAGCTTGGACGAAGGATGCAAAGAACCGAATATGGAGACTCGCCATCATCATCGTCAAGTTCACTTTTTGAACACTTCACATCCATGCAGATTTGCGGTGCGAAGCTCTGATCTTGCCGATCGTCCATGTTAATTAATACTTTAGGTTGCTTTGCGAAATCTAGTGATGAGAAACGGAGAGAGATTTGGAAGCGAAGTATTGCTAGTAATGATGCGTAATTGTTAAGAATTGTTCTCTAGACATATATAAAATTCGCATCCTTGTTAGAGTAGGAATCGGATTACCGATTCCTTTTAACTTTCAAATTCCAAGTTTAACTGGAACGCTGGCTACCACACGATTTTATCTATTCAAATTTGCCTTAAATCTCAAAAACAATTCCAAAGCTAATGTGAAGGGGGACATGTACAATAGGGGAAAAGGATTCAATACAAATAAAAACCAAATTATCTTATCACCTCCACAATTTTAATAATTTTGGTTAGCTCGGAACCAACAAGATTACGCCATGTCGAGTTGAAATTTAATGGTATCAAATTAGTAGCTTTCTCGGTTAACCGTCCCGCGTCTGAAATATTAGGCAAGGAAGAACACAGAGACCAGTAAAAGAAGCAAGTATAAACAAGGGTTTTGTAAATGGAGTAAACAGAATAGCTGTATAAGCATCAGGACACTACCTTAATTCCAAACAAAAGGCAAGAATCCCTGATACCACTCTTTTTTTTTTTGACCCAGTCGTATAAACTTTTATGTACAAAAATTTCCTAAATAAAATCCCAATCACTTCTGAGAGAGAAACAACTTGTCTACGAATAATGGAGGAGAGGAATCATACCCACAATCTATGCATCAGTAACTCTATAGATTTTTGTATTCTGGTGCCATCTGTCTGTCCTGCTATTTGAGCAGCCTGATGTAAACTTTGTATTCCACGACCCAAACTAGCAATTGAAGGTGCTGCAGGAAAAGATTCAGCAGCACATTCAATACCATCTCCATAAATAAACAAGCCTGAGCAAGTTGCAATACTGCAACCAAATGTCACCCAAGGCAGGACACCAACATGTTGCACCCGTCTTTTTCTCATTATTTCATAAAATGCTGTTCTCATAGCTGAAAAACTGGTTTTCTCCACAGAAGCTATGACGCTGTGAGCCACCATCCTGATTTTCTTGGTGGAAACAGCCGTCTTTATGACAGGTGATGCACTTGCTCCAGAATTTGCGAGCCCTGGGGTGATGATTTTTGATGGTAAAAGAGTTTTGCTCATAGCTATTCCCATTGTTCTCTGGGTTTGAAGCAGCATAAGCTTGAGAGAAGCAGGTATCTTGAGTGTGAAAACCTTCATGAATGTTGATACAGGAATACCTTTGGAGAGAGATGATGCTCCTAGAACTGCTGCTGCCCCAGCACCAACTGCCACCACAGGTTTATTAGAAAATTGCCATTTCTTATCTGTGCTTTCTGAAACTTCCTCATCACTTTCACAATTATAGACAAGCTGCTCAACCAAATCATTAACCTCGGGAGGTACAGGGGTATTCCAATGTTTCCTGAGACCTGCTAAGCCACAGGCATCCACTACTGCAACTACAGTCTTGAACTTCTTTGTCTGGCTCCGAAGGGCATGCGCAAGGAGTGCATGCTCCTTATCCTGAACCGGAAGCTCAGAGAACTCAATCTTAGCTTTCTCAAGCTTTCCTGATCTTGGGATTGGCAACCGGCCAGCATTATTTAAAGCAATCCTCAACCCCTCAACTGCAACTCGGAAAGTGTAGACTTCAGATAAAATTGTAGTATCCACAGCTTCCCCCTTGCTTACATCATGCAGCATCTTCTGTGCAAAGGCTAGGGCCGTCCCAATTGATGGCAAATCATGAAATATATTATGTAGATCCATAAGCAATGGATAGAAAGAATTGGCAAATGATGGAACCTGGAAGGAGCTAGCTAGCGGAATCTCTTGGTATTTTGCCACTGAAACAGAACTTGATGGACTCAGTTTCGGCAAAGACACATCCATCCATGAAGATAATAACTTCACCATCTGTAACTGCCCATCATCACTGAGATAAAACCCTCTTGGCCTCGATAAAACCATGAAGCCAACATTATGTGACACCAGGCCAGTAGCTAAACTCTGAACCTTGCTACCAGCATTAACCTCACCCGAAGAAGAATTGTCCTTAACGGATTCTCCAACAAAAGCCGGAAGCACCAAGAACAATGAACCGACCTCTTTGGCCACATCCTTGGCAGTAAAGACATGCTCATGAAATCCAACCCCAAATATTTCCCTCAGAACTATATTACCAGCCAAGCTTTCATACTTGTCTTTAGTAATCTTATCAACAAAACATCGTTTAAGCACTCCAAAAGAAGAAGTCGGAACTGGTTCATCACTACAATTATCCAATTCACTCTTCCCTGACTGAATTTCACTGAGTCCCAAACTTCCCACCTGAGCCACAACTGCTTCAGGCCGAACTTCCCTAATGAGAAACTCCGCATCAATAGCAGACCTTTCAGACAAATTCTCGGTACATAGTATATAAATAACAGATTGAGATTCACGATCACGAACAGCATAAACAAATCTCTTGGTATGTTTAGGTATCGAGAGTTTTTGTACCAATCGCTCTGATTCTCTCAAATCATCGAATTTAAAAATCGACAAAGGCCATAGGTTCCGTAGATTGTTGTACACATATGTAAGGGCCATTACATAATCATGAGACCCGTCTTCGGCTACCCAAAAACACACACATAACACATATATCAAGTAAAAAGTAAAAGCTATTCAAAGATCGAAACTTTAACTATATCAATAGTGATCTGCCCCAAAATGTTATCACCCAATACCTTTTTCCTCCTTGCTCTTACACCAAGTTTCCAAGCAACGAAACCAGCGATGATCTTTCCAACAGTGATAAGAAACAGTTAAAACATGGAAGAAGAATCCAGAGCCTAACAGCTATATAATTGACTTGAGACTTTCACAGTTCTGGATTCAAAATCAGGGTTTTGTTATTGAAAGATACACTACTTGCCCATTCCTAAAAGTGAATTAATAATTAACTAGAGTTAATAACAGGTTAATTTGAATAAATAAAAAGTGTTCTTTTTATTTCATTTTATAAATTTTTATAGACTCGAGTAATACACGAAATTGGAAACAGTCACCCGATATTCATAAAAAAAGGTTGTGATTGAGCTAAGGAATACAAATTTTAGGATTGAAATTTAAATGATAAAAAAATTAATGTTTAAAATATTTAACTGATGTTAGACTATTATAATTTGGTTAAAAATTGAATAAATTAAAGAATTTAAAATATAACTGAAAAGGGTAGTTCTTAATTTAAAATTTAATAAAAAGTATTTTATTAAATAAAAATTTGTTTATTTATTTTAAAATTATTTAGGTAAATTAAAGATTAAACCAATAATTTAAATTTTTTATAGCGTCAATACACAAGTGTACAACCGCTTTTGCTTGAAAACTCTTTATACCACCCTCGGGCGCCAACCAATTCAATCGAAAGAAACAGTCGAGCTGCAATAAATAATACAAATAAAACCTCTCATTTAATTAAACACGCGGTAAAGTCACCATCACCCGCTCATATGTTTCCATCACCAATCCCACCCTCTGCTTTGATTGGCCACGTTATCTTATTTTTCCGTTTGACCTCACCACATGACATTCAAACCCGATACCTGATTGGCTCGTCAATTTCACAGGAGCCCACCCCCGTTAACTGGAAACTATAATATTTTTAAATTTTTAAATTTTATTAATATTTAGACTGGCAATAATAAACTACCGCCTACACTTATAAAAACCGTAATGTAAATGCAAAGCAAGTGAAGTTAGAGAGAGAAAGTGCATATTCTTCGCATCTCTCTCTCATTAAAAGACAGCTCTTGCAGTTTCTGATTCTCGAATTTCAGTGAGCGTAGATTGGTGGAGTCCCGTGGCCGGAGCTGGGGATCTGATCTGTGAGTTGGCGGCACTCCGGCGAGGATAGTCTTGTTTGGAAAATGCGTCGGTGAGAATTGTCGTGCTGTTGTATTCTAATATAAGGTGAGTTTAACAATGCCGTGCATTTGATCCACCTAGATTTTATTATCTTTTGTTGGATTTTGTTTGTGTGCTCCGTCCAATTTTTGTTCCGGTTTATGTTTGTTGAGGATGGTGTGGACTTGGAAGTGCAAGATCTGATCCCGCTGCCATGTAATTGTGCTTTTCAGATCCTTATTTGTAGATTTAGTTTTGTGGTTGTGAGGTGGAAATCTGATTTGAACTTGGTTAGCTTGTGGAAATTGGTTAAATCAGTTGGTGGCTAGGAAATGGAACTGTGAGCAATGGTATTCTGAATATTGGGAAAAATATTTGTTAAATCAAAGTTAAGTTGCTGTGGTTTTATTGGATATTTTATTTTAAGAGTTTTGTTTTCTACGTGTTTGTAAGGCAATGCTCTGAAGTTAATCATTTTGTTCTTTGTTTTCTTCACAGAGTTTTGGGAAGGGTGGATTGTGTCGAGACAGAAAATGAAAAACGGCATGATTGAGTGCAGTGTATGTCACTCAAAGTTAGTTTCCCCATCTTCCAAAACTATTTCCAGGGCGTATGACCAACATAAAACCAGGATATCATCAAAGCAACGTGCCCTCAATACTTTATTGGTGGTTGGTGATTGTATTCTAGTTGGTTTACAGGTGATTGTTTGTCATCAGTACTATTCTTGTGTAGATTGCATCTTGTTTAAAGGCATTCTAAGAAATATGGGATTCACTATCACTCTATGTCATACAAGTTGACATATGTTCATGAAAGAACCTCTCTGGCTGTATTGTGTATGATATTTTTTTATTGATACATTTTGTTCACGTTTGTTTTAGTGGATGTAGAGCTGGTTTATTCCAATTAAGTATAAGGTCTCTCTTTCAATGATGCTTTATGCATGACACTTGTTACGTGAAAAGTTTGTATAGGATCAAGTTAGTTTGGATCTATTATTTTTTAGGATCCTTCCTTTGTACACTCAACACATGGACCTATATTTGACAGTTCAATGACTAATCTTTCCTTACATTCAAGATTAGTAAAGTATGTAATCACTTGCGACAGACATCACATTAACACTTTTAACTCTGCATTTAGAACACATTAAAAAGGTCAACATGTACCTCTTTAAGTTAACCTTAAGAGCCCTCTTGTTTGAAATCTAAATTATATCCTTTGACAATTGACTAAGATTCTTTCAATAATCTGTGCATATTTTGCTTGTCATTTTGACATTCTCATGTCTCATGCTCTTCAGTCTAGCTTTTATGCTGAAGACGCACAGGAAGTCAGTTTTGACAATTCTATTCGTTCTTAGACCTCTTAACATGACCAATTTGATTTTTCTGCCAGCCTGTTTTGGTTTATATGTCCAAGGTGGATGGTGGATTCAAGTTTAGTCCAGTCAGCGTTAACTTTTTGACAGAGGTGGCAAAAGTGCTATTTGCTATTTTCATGCTGTTGTGCCAGGTATAGTTGATAGTATTTTTGTGCTCGTAATACTATGCGTCATAACATATTATTCATTCCATTTTTCACATGGGTATGGGCTTTTAATCATTGCAACTGGTTAGAGCTAGCTTAAGCATTGAGATCATACATTTTATGCTGTTTCTCAATTTTCTCTTCAATATTTCTTCTCCAATGGAGTTGTAATTATCTAAATCACATTTGCATTGATTTCCGTATTGGGAGCGCAACTACAGTTTCTTTCTTTATCTTTTTCTGGAAACAAATGACTGGCTCTTAAATGGCAGCTTGTTTTGTGATTTTCCTATCATGGTAAAAATGTAGTCGCTTAAGATACTTTTGACTTATAATATACTTATTTTAGTGCTTGGTTGTTAGTGAGAATGAGAGAGAAGGTCTATGGGGATTGATCATTAGAAAGTGGTAGATATTTTCTTTGTGTAGGACAAGTAATCCTGTCCTGAAGAAGATTCTGTCTTATGATTCTTCAGGCAAGGCATCAGAAAGTTGGAGAAAAGCCCCTTCTATCTATTTCTACATTTGTACAGGTACAAGTATTTGACCGGCTATGTATTCTTGGTGTTATTATGGCATATGTTTGATAGTTACATAATTAATTGTTCCTTTGATGAAAATATTCATCTTAGCAACTTATCTGAATTTTTCTTGATCTCTCTTAATTTCAATCTCTAGTATATGATTTTGATTTGTAATCGTGATGTCCTGTTGAATATTTTGTGCGGCCTTATATCATGATTTTTAATTCTTCATTTTATGCTTTACAGAAGTTATCTGGAATCTCGATATATTTTCTTAAATACCTAGATTATAGCTGTAAATCATGGTTACTGAGCTAGCACATGGAAAATATGGGTAGCTTATGCTTGACGGCTTCTAATTCTACTGATTTATTACTTCTTTGCAGGCAGCTCGTAATAATGTTCTTCTTGCTGTTCCAGCTTTTCTATATGCTATCAATAACTATCTGAAGTTTGTCATGCAGGTAATAATGTTTTGAAGGATCTTCTTCTTTCTCTTTGTCCAGTATAGTGCTATATCTTATCTTTTTTGTAGATTCTTTCCAATTGCACATAGGCACTACAAAAGGGAACTTTTGGTCTACCTAGGCAAGTGGTTGGATAAAAAGGTTGGGAATCGAAGTTGCATGGGAAATATGTTTTGGGCTGACAGGAGTTGCTATAAATTCAATGATGAAATGGGATGCTAATTGAATTTCTGGGGAATTAAGCAACACAGGAAGTATGTTGAGGGACTGGTTATAATAAGAAAATTCACTTTTAAATGAACCTGCATCAATGTTTTAGCACATTGAACAAACATGTAACTAATTATTTCGAATTTGTTCTCTAGGTAGGATCATGAACCTGGGGATTTTTAAGACCAAAACATGTTGCCTAGATGGTATTATTTGATTTAGAACTTACATAATTCTTACATGTTGAGAGCATGTGGATATCCAATTTGTCTTTCAAGATTGATTCAGACTTAAGACCGAGTTAGTTTTTGGTTTCCCAAAAAATGCCGGACACACCATTCATTTTCCTTACCTGTGGCTGCTGTTTGTCCGTTGTTAATTTTTCATGTTTCTTCATTGGTGATTTGCTGCAACAAATGTGAATTTAAATGTTTGCTTGAAATTATTAAAGCTAACTGTATTTTGGCAGTTGTACTTCAACCCAGCAACTGTAAAGATGTTGAGCAATCTGAAGGTACTTTCTTGCTTTAGGATGAGAGTTAGAAGGTCACCTCAAAAACACATCTAAATAGCTACCATCTTATTCTATTACATCTATCCTATTTTTCAAGACACGGATTGGAGTCATAGAAATGCCATTTTGTTTTCTACTCGTCTGAAGCTTGTATCTGGAATTAAACATGCAGGTTTTGGTAATTGCTGTTTTACTAAAAATAATAATGAGGCGTCGATTTTCTGTTATTCAGGTAAGTTCAATATTCTTATTGATACTGTAACCATTACTTAGAGATGAGCTCAATTTCCACTCTTGTCTGCTAATTTTGTGTGTGAATCTTTTAATGCCATCTGAGAAAATATCAATAGATTGTGATTTTGTCGACAGTGGGAAGCTCTTGCATTATTGCTTATTGGCATTAGTGTAAATCAGCTGCGTTCTTTACCTGAAGGTACTACTGCTATGGGCCTTCCAGTGGCAACGGGTGCATATATCTACACTTTTATCTTTGTAAGTGACTGAAAACTTCCCGGCAATTTTGAATCTGTATTTTGTTTTGCACCTTAGGAGGATGTTTTGAAAGCTGTTTAGACATAAATGCTGGGTACTTATTCCAGGAATTTTTCAGGTAACTGTGCCCTCTCTGGCTTCGGTCTATAATGAATATGCTCTGAAGAGCCAATATGAGACAAGCATATATCTCCAGGTAATATGCTGAGGTTAAGAACATTGGTTTCTTTTTGGATCGAGGAAGTGATCTCCTAAACTTGACAAAATAAATATTCAGTCTGCCTAACAGATTTGGAACCTTTGTAATTCTGTATGGCTGTCAAGCAACACATTCTTGATAGGAGTTGAAGTATGGTATGGGGCTGTCTTTAATTTGGCTATAACCTGTGTTGAGTCAATCCTGCATGTAGAAAAAAGAAAGAAGGTTGATGCATTTAAGAGAAATATTTCAGCTATTTGTCCTAATCTGATGTCCTCTGTTTTCCAGAATTTGTTTTTATATGGCTATGGCGCTATTTTCAATTTTCTAGCCATACTGGGAACTGGCATTTTCAAAGGTATGGATATTGATTTTTATAAGAAAGCTATGATTATATCTAGAGCAAAGCCTTAAATTGTGTAGTTATAGGCTTTCTATAGCAAACTTTCTGGTCGAAATTGATGTCTAATTTCCTTTCTGATATGAAATGTTGATGCTGGTAAAATTTTTAAAAGCCCTTTTCTTTATGGCGAGTGCATATATATTAATCCTAGTATGTACTCTTTTCTGTGACATCAAGCTTGTTTTGCCTTTCATCCAAGTTAGTTCATATATTGATAGTTAGCTTTATAGTTCACTGATTTTGGTGTCAGCATGCTTGTCTCTATATACTAATTTTCCCTTGTTATCAGCGAACGAGTTTAGGATGCCTTCACTTTGGTTGCCAATGAAGATTTGATATTACTGTTCATAACTTTCGCAGAACCTTTGCCTTACTGAGGGTTTTATATTGCATGTCTTGATAACATGTGTATAGATCGTTTATTGTGTGATAAATGTAGTGTTGGTTGCATTTCTTATTAAATTAGAAGTTCCTTTTAATATATACATTTTCCAAGAATTTAGCAAGGTCAATCTTTTTGTAAGAGTAGATGCTGAGAGGAAATTGGAATTTTGTATTTACTTGGACATGATCATATAACTCTCAAGTGGCTTAACATTGTGAAGAGTGTTTAAATTATCATTGTACTAGAATTCAAGTAATTGAACGTTTAAAACTACAAAATTTGTGTCGTTTCTTTTATCTGCTGATATTAAACTGGCAATTTTCTTCCTTGCATCCTCATTTTTAAATCAAATGTTGCAGATCCCAGTAGCTTTGACATCTTGCGAGGACATTCGAAAGCTACAATGCTTCTGATATTTAACAATGCAGCTCAAGGAATCTTGTCCTCCTTTTTCTTTAAATATGCTGGTGCGGTGATGTGAATTTATTCTGTAATTACCTTGACAGTTGGCGTGAAACACTTTTGTTATCTTATCTAGTTAAACGTATGGATATAGTTTCATGAACAAGGCCTTAATACTTCCTACTAACATCTACATGTTGGTGGCAACATATACTGTGAACAGATACAATTTTGAAGAAGTACTCTTCCACAATTGCTACAATCTTCACAGGCATTGCATCTGCTGCAATGTTTGGTCATACTTTGACCATAAACTTTATGCTAGGAATTTCAATCGTGTTCATCTCAATGCATCAGGTATTATGGAGTTATTTGGAGTAACTTTTTGATGGATGAAATAAGGGAAAAAAGAGAGTGGGAAACATGATGGTTCTCTTTTCTTCTGCTTCATTTGTCATTTCAGTTTTTCTCACCACTCTCCAAAGTCAAAGAGGAAGAGCAGAATGGTATTATGGAACTAAGAGATGTTCAGGAAGGCCACAGGTATGATGCATTATAGGCACTTCACTTCAAATGGAGGCTCCATTCTTACACTTGGAAGCTTATCTCCTCCGTACCAATATTAAAGTGCATGAAATTCGTTGTTCAGGTCAAAAGATTCATTCGTAAATATGGCTGCCGGAGCTAACGAAGAGGTAGGGATTATTAGTTTTCTTGTTTTCTCCTTGGTTTTTGAATATACTATTTGTAGTAACCATATCCTTTCCATGACTACAGACCAGTCATCGTTTAGGACATGATGATAAAGAGCCTTTACTTCCCAAGTAGGGTTTTGTAGAGTATGATACACAAGAAAGGTTAGGTTCGGAAGAACGAAAGGTTCATTTTTTGATTTTAAATAACAAATACGAAGATTTTCTAGTTTTTTGATCTGTGCAGACTTAAAACATGTTGGATTTTCTTGCAGGATTTTTCTTAGAAGGAATTCTTTGGCTGGACCATTACTGGTGATAAGGAAATCACGAAAATAAAATGCAATTTGGAAAAGTAGTCTTTATTAAACAAATTGAAATTCATTTCCTGCGTCTTTTGTTCAAACACTAGCTGGTAATGCTAAGCTGCTGATCGCACAGCACACATGCTGCAGTCTTGAGTCTCAGAAAACCGATGGGTCGTTGTTACATTTGTATTCCTTTATATGGTAGATCCAGCAACATGATTTTGTCCCTCAAACTTGATTTTTGTTTTCGCTTATAATGTCTTCTGTTTATATTAACTAGAAGTTGATACGAGATTACGGTTTAACAAACAAGAACATCTCTTTTGAAACAAGTGGCATAAATATTTAAATGGATTCAAGGTTTTCTTTTTGGAACATCATCTACTTCCAACTTTTCCATTAAGTATTAGATCTGGCTATATAGTAATCTATATTTAAACGTAAGGTTGGTACAGAATTTTCCTTCAAATTTCTCATAAAAAGTCATTAATATGAAAAAAGTTGGATATAAAATAATAATTATTTACAGGAAAACTAATGTTAAAATTAATGGTTTTTATGTTATGTGGTAGAAAAAATTTTAGGAGTGTATTTAATGAAGGACAAATTGAAGAAGTATTAACCAATAGCGAATGATTCACTAAATTAGAAAACATGGTTGATATGTTGAAATTCTAGAATTGATAATGTTGGAATTTTAGGTTTTGTTTGTCGACAATTTTGGGCTAGGATTTTTAGGATTTAATATGGCTAGAATTTAGGACGTTGATTGTTGGAATTTTATGTTAGAATTGTTATAATTTAGGAAAAATACAAACAATAGAAGATAGAAATCTAAAAATCACTCGTAAGGCTTAAGAATCACTTTTAGAAGAATGCATCACACCTTTTAATTAAAAACTCAAATTTGTAGAAAAATTTAGGATAACAAAAGATATGAATGATAACGTCTCTTAAAAGGTTTAAGTTAGTCTTTACCGTTATCAATGACATGACATTATACCTTAACATTTTTAAAATAGTACTAGTAGCGCCTTAACATTTTCAAAATAGCATTAGTAACACCTTAAATCCTAATTGAGTTATGTTATAAATTTAGTCTATGTCATGTCACAACTAGGCAATTTAAACCTCCCAAGTATTGACGTGATCTTAAAAATACTTTCTTTAAACAATCGTTAAAAGTGTAATTTTTACCTTAATATTTCACAAAAGATCTAAATAAGCCCTTATCATTATCTCTATCACCACTTTCAGATGCAATAAGTACTATTTTAGTAAATTTAAGGTGCAATAAGTACTATTTAACTAAAGTTAAGATGCAAAGAGTACTATTTTAATAATGTTAGGGTGCAAAGTGCTATCTATCATATATAATGTGAGGAACTTATGTTGGGCCTCGAAATTTTTTATATTTTTTATTTTATTATTATTATTTATGAATTTATTTAATCGCTTGCTTACTTTAATTATTTTTATTTTGCTTTAATTGATTTAATTATG